>BPTQ01000002.1:223543131-223721522 GCA_019973895.1 Chrysanthemum seticuspe
CACACTGAACCATTGCTAGTCCCTAGCAATCTTTTGAGAAAACTTAATGGATTTGAATCTCTTTACCAAAAGCCATTACTTCTGGAGTAGCCAAATGTTTCAGTTCAAGTAAGAACTATGGTACACTGATAACCATATGATTTTGAGCAAACCACCAGCTTTCAACGGTTTTGATTTGTCTTTACCAGAAGCCGTTTGCTTCTGGACTAGCCAACTCTTAGATAAATTATCAATATTATCTTTGGTGAGTCGATTACCAATTATGGATTTCCAACTGCCTTTACCACAAGCCATAAACTTGCGGGCTAGCCAACTCTTCACTAATTAAAGATATGGTGAGCTGAACACCATACAATTTTGGGCAAATTGCAAGCCGTCAACGGATTTGATAAATCTTTACCAAGAGCCGTTTGCTCCTGGATTAGCCAATCCTTTTGTTTATTAAACATGGTGGACTGATAACCAAAAAAAAATTTTGGCCAAAAATGGGGGAATTGGGTGGTAATACATATGATAAAATTCGTGAGAATCCCCCCCACACTAGAAATGAATATTGCCCTCAATATTCAAAGTACCGGCGGTTGTGCCGAAACATAGAACGTAAAAGGGAAATACTACGGCCATTATTTGATTTTTTTTTTTTTTTTTTTTTTTTTTTTTTTTTTTGGAAAACTTTTATACAATAGTGGGGGGTAACTCCCCCACACTAGGGTGGTAGAAAGAAATCAGAAATATGGGTGAAAACCCATATAGTGTGCTACTGTTTTTGTTAACCGAGTCGCTAGCTTGACTCGACCCCGAATTTATTTGTCCTTGGGGAAGCAAGTGGAAGAGAAAATCTCCATCGGACTTTCATTCAAATGGTTTGGATAAACATTGAATGTGCTGAAAGTTCCACTCCGACGAGATACATCCGGCTCAAAAGAAAGAGAAATGCCGGGGTCAAAGATGGTATCTTCACTCCAGTAAGAGTGAAGGAAAGGAGAAGAAATGGGAGGAGAAGGCAAAGTGTCAATCTCATGACAACGGGTGGGATGGGTGGACAAAAGATTAGATTGAGGAACATTTACGGAATGTTCAAAGATCTTTTCCACCGCAAGAGAAGTCACAACATCCGTGTTGGACTTAAGAAATATCCGAGAGTGAACTCCCTTGAAAGGTAAGATACCGGGTTTGAAAACTTTGTCCTCGGAGAGGAATGAAACGCAAGTATCAACCACGGTAAAATCCTCAAGGGTGGATGAGTTACACATGGAGGAAAGGGGGTGCAGAGCATTTTGCTCAAAAAGCACGTCCTCAATTCTCGGCGGATGAGGATCGATGTGAGCGAGTTCACCGGCGAACTCCTCATGGAAAAACCTACTCCTTTCGGAAGGAGGAAGCAATTCAAATGTGGACGACTCATACTCAGGAAGAGAAATATGAAAAGTGGGAATGCCACTACTCTCCTTTTCAGTATGATCGTCATCAAAGCGGAATACATCAAATTCCGGAAGAGAATCATTGGAGAAAGCCTCAAGCTCAAGAGATGTTTCGGGCTTTTCCATGATCGAGTCACTATCCTTAATGGGGATAGGAGTTGAAGCTGGTTTAGCACAGAATGATTCAATCTTAGAAACGAGGAGATTTACATTGAACAATTTTTCACGAAGTATCTCGTCCTCAATTTCCAGATCATCAGAGTCTCTCACTTCTTCTAAGCTAACTAGCTCAGAAGGTAACTCCTCGACATAATCGATGTCTCCATAAGATAAAGAATCGTCAAACGAAGTACAATCGTTGTCAGAATCGGAGAACATCTCGACATGATCGTTTGGAATGTCAAGAGGAGAATCATCCGTAAGAGGCTCATCAAACATATTACCGGAGATAACCTCGGACTCACTTGGGGTTGGGACGAGGTTCTCAACACAAGACGGTTCCGTTTCCGGAATAGTGCTAAGGTTTTCGTCTCCCATTAAAAGGTTATCCAAAGGTTCTACGGTAGATAAGGTTGGAGAGTGGACATGTGCGGTACTTTGTGGGCTTGAGATATGCACCTTGTCCTTTGTCATCTCCCAATCTTCCTCATCCTCGTCATCGAGACGGCAAGCTTCGTTAAAGAGGAGAAGCTTTTGAGCTGCTCGCTCATCAGCTAGTAATCTTTCGTTGCGAGCAGCTTGTTCCTCGGAAAGTTCCTCAAGAATCATATGAGGAAATGGATCAATGACGGGAAGCTGTGGGGGTTGGATGTTGTCAAATTCGGAAGTCCACGATTGACATTGATAATCATCATGAGGACCCCCACACTTAGCACAATGAGGGTATTGGGGAGAGAAATTTTGAAATGATGTTTGATCATTGAAATGATGAAAATACGGTTCTGGCTCGTATGAATTTTGTGGAGGGCAATTGAAATTGTTTTGAGGATAACTGAAAGATTCCGGGTTAGAATCATAAGCAAATGAATTCTCAGCGCAAATCGAACAACATCCATTGACAAGATAGTTTCCACACCACTCGCACATACATTTGTAACAACGAAAACCTTGTGGTAACAAGTCTCCACAACCGTAGCAATAAATTTGATCAAACAAAGGTATTTCGGGCTCGGAAATAGGAATCGAGGGTTCAACAATATCACAAAATGGAGGTAGGTTATTTCCCGAAGTTGAATCTTGACGAAGTTCAATTAAGAAGTTTTGAATCATGTCATTTCTGGCCCTAAAGAAATCGTCGGTAAAACGTTCTGAAGATTCCGGAGTTGGGACAAGTGGTGTGCTCTTAGAGCTAGCAAGTTCCACCACTTCCGTTATGGTCTCCGGTGTTTGAACGGGTTCATCGTAATCAATTTTAATTCTCGACCTTTTTTCATTGGCTTGAATTTTTTCAATTAGATTACGGGCGCTAAATTCAAAGAAATCGTCCTCGTAACCCTCGGTAGGTGCTTGAGGTAACTCCGACGTTTGAACGGGTTCGGGTTGTGGCGGGTGGTCGAAATAACTTTGAAAAGACTTTTTGATGGATAATTCGCACAAATTGCAAAATTCGCTTGAACTAGGCCTTCCACACCGCGCACACACACACTTGTGACAATGATGTTGATCTTTTTCCCTACACCGAAGATGATCGTCGTCATGAGAATTAAACATATAGAGGGTTAAAAAGATAGAATTAAACGGTTTTGAGGTAAAAGAAGAGTAGAATCAAACGGTACGAGAGGGTAAGAGAAATAGAATCATACGGACAAGAGGAATGAGAAGAGTATTTTTTTTTTTGTATTTTTCAAAAACGGTAACTTCACGAGGAAGGTTCTTCAAGTCACTAATCGCAAAAATCACGATATTGTCGCAACACACCTCCCCGGCAGCGGCGCCAAAATTTGATTCGTTGTGAAGTGAGTGGTGAAAAACACAATATCAACGTATATCAAAATAATCGTGAAATTCGACAAATTAACCCTTTAGGAAAAAGGTCAACGTGCCAAACCTCACGGGTGTGATAAAAGTGATACCGGAAAAGTGATTTCCCCGGGTCGTGTCCCAACGAGGTGTGAATGGAAGGATTCGTTGAGTTTCGTGATTTGAACTTGAATTGGATTTTTAATGATTTTTGGATTTGATTACGGATTCTACAATTTAATTAACGGGAAAGTAATTAAGGCAAGGGAACCCTAATAAACTAAAATTAAACTATCACTAACCCTAAGGAATGATAAAACTAAGTTACACTAAGTCCTAGGGTGCTAAAACGCAAAAACGTAAAAACGGTAAAACAACCCGAGCCATAAACGTAAAAATTATGAATTTTAAGGGGTACGGGTGTGAAACCAATTTTCCTACGATCTATTTGACTAAAAATGATTTTAGAAAAAAAGCGGAATATTTTTTTGACTTTTAAAATAATTACTACGAATTAAAAACGATTTAACACTAATTAAATTATAAAAAATACTAAACTACTAGAGAAAAATCTGAAAATTTCACTAAAAGTACTTAAGGAAATACTGATTCTGAGAAAATTAAAAAAAACTAGGTGGTGCTTTGTAAAATAAGCACGAAATAAGCTCAAAAGAGCTTATAAGCAAAACTGCCAAGGAACTCTTTAAATGATTTGTTTGTGCAAGTTTCAACGAGACAAGTCCCAAGGGCGCAATGGTAGGAGTGTTGTGTGTGAGCTGAGTGGCTTGGGTTCGAGTCCCACCACTGTCAGTTTTTTGTGAACTATTTTTTTTTTCTTCAATTTTCTTTTTGGAAACTAAAGTCACAATTAAAACAAGCTTTTTTTAATGAAAATCTTTTTGTGAAATAGCTATAGAATAAGCAGTTTACACTGCTTAATTCCAACAGTACCCAAAGCAACTCTTTCTTTTTTCCTTCCTTTTGACAGATTTCAAACAAATCACACTTATTTTTGTTATCTTTTTTTTTGAACTTGTAAACAAGACCAAGCTAAACACTTTTTGTGAAGATGAAACTTTTGAAAAGATGGCAATAAGCAGTTTGGACTGCTTTTTGCTCACTGTTTTGGACAGTGTACAAACAAACACCCTTTTAAGCCAAATACCAAACACTCTTTATAGCTTTAAGAGCACAAATAAGCAGACCAACAGTTGGATGACCAATTCAAAAAGGGAAATAAGCAGTTGGGTAAGAGACTATGCTAGATTCAAAAGGAAATAAGCTAAAGTAAAGAGTAGCAGTTGGCTTAAGATCTAACTAAGAAAATCCTAATACTAACAGTAATAAACTAATAAGCAGTTAAAGGGGCAAATAAGCACTAATCAGCTACAAGGGGGGTTTAACCTGAACTAATTGAACCTATGGGATCCTAAAGTATCTAAATAAGCAAACTTAAGACTTATAAGCACTTAGAACAAAGAACTTAGCTGATGTGGAACAGCAGCCCAACAGGCCAAGGAGGGTACTTTTGAGCTTATTTGTAAGCTGCAAGGGTGAGATTCCAAGCAAGGAAAACTGCACAAACAAAGTTAAGCTGGCATAGATGTCAAGAACAACAATTGGGATCCAAGTAAAAGCTGTTTAGAGCTTAAAAATCAGCAAAGATCAGCATGCTTTTGACATATGACTGCTGGTTCTGAGACAGCAAAGAAATGGGCACAAAGCAGTTTTCAAATGTAATTTGAGCTAAGCTAGATTAGTCCTAGATGCATATAAGCTTACAATTCATAGAGTTGGGACTGCAAACACTTAAGAAAGACACTTTTTACACATTTTAACAACTAAATAAGCTGAGAAAATGGGTGTGAACAGCAGCTTAAGACAGAACATGATCCCATTTTTTTGTTATCCAAACTTTTGTTCCAATGTGACACAAGGCAAACCTCTTTTGAAAACTTACTTTTACCTCAAAATGCTTTGACTTAGAGAGTCAAAGTGGGTACAAAAAAACCATTTTAGGTTCAAAAACAAACTAATGCCAAACACCCCATTACAGGGTAAACTGTTTTGAAAAGTTAACTGCCACTTGAATTTTTCTTTGTAAAACTGAACTAACAACTTACAGTAGACATTTTAAGAATAATGAAAATTAACAAAATGTAAGTAAACACTTATAAAGCAAAGTTAAAAAAAACTTGTTCATTAACTTGAAAACATTACAGGTGAATTAAAAGTTAAAAACTAATTTTAAAACTAAAAATCCTAGGTGCCTTATCAAATGGCTACAATCCACTATTTATACTAAACTAAGTCTTCAAGGTCTACACTTGTTTGTGTTTCTTCAGTGAGTGCAAACAGGTAGAATCCATCCTTTGTGCTTCTTGAATTCAATCTTAGCCTTCCAATAGAGTTAGGTACAAGATGAGACATATTAGAGCCGTCCATGGGGCCTTTTGAAGCTGGGATTGCCAGCTTGGCAGTTGGGATGAGAGGGAAAACTTGGGTAGTGGGTTTGGGATTTGGGTTTATCCGGGTAAGAGGTTTTGAGTGTCTTGGGATGGGTTGTGTTGGGTAAATGAGAAACAGGGAAAAAGGATGGTATTATTTTATTTCTGGGGAAGGGATTTGGTTTTTTTCTAGGTAGCAGAGAAAGGAGGAGCAGGTCTGAGTTTCTTGGGTTTGTGTGGGCGGGAAAAAGAAGAAGGGTGTATTAGGTTTATCAGTTGACTGGGTCGGGTTAGGGGCTTGACCGGGTATTGGGCTTGGACTTGTTAAAGGGTTGGTTTGGTTTGTTATTGGACTAGGATTGATTATGAAACCATTAAACATTTAGGGACCATAGCTGCACATTCAGAAATTCCAGGGACCAATGCTGTAAATTATGAAATTGTAGTCCAAGGGTTGGCTTTGTCATTCTACAAAAGTGCAAGGACTGAATTTGCCAATTTTGAAACTCGAGGGACCAAAACTGCAAATTCCCAAAATTTATCAAAGTGACCAATTTTGACAAGTGAGAATTACCAAAGGACTAAAAATGTTTATTATCCAATTTAAAATGTCCAGGGGTGAATTCTGTCATTCTTTGAAATTCCAGGGACTAAAGTTGCCATTTTTAAAAGTTGAGGGACTGAAACTGCCAATTATGCAAACTTTGTTCGTTTTTTTTATTTGTTTTGCATCTGAAACATATAAAACACAATTTTGAGATATTTTTAGTATTTTGATGCATTTCGGAGTGTTTTTAGATGTTTTGCAGTTCAGATTTGACCAAAAATGATGAGTGAATAAGCATTCATCACTCGTTCATAAGCTGAAAAACCAACCCTGTGGCAAATCAAAGCACCATGCCATCCCTGTGGCGTGCTCATATCATGGCGTTGATGTCGACCCTCAGCCATCCCTGTGGCAAGACCTCTATGAATATCAAAAGCAAGATAATCAGATCCAAAGGGAGTCATATTTGGGTTCGATATTGATGTACGGTGCTCATGTGCTTTGGTAATTTATGTGGTTTTCGGATTTGTTTTTGGTCATTAAACATTGTGATATGAAGCAGGAAAAGAGGCGTACTGTTAAGTGACTTAGGGTTGGTGAGAATATTTAGGGTTTGTTTGAGAGAGGCGTGTGATATTGTGAGTGGAATATTAGGGTTGAAATGGTGTGATTAGTCAATTTATATACCCGAATTTTAGGTCAACAAATGAGTTGGACAATCTTGGGTTTGACTGAAAGTTCTTGGGCTGACCATTCGGAATTTACTTGGGCCGTATGATTATCACACTTCATGGTTTAATTTGCTTGAAACATATTCGACTATCATGGACCATATGTTTAATGATTTCGTGAGTGATAATATTTTGCGTGAGGGGATGTATGCAAATTTTCACATCGTTAATTTGTGTATGAGCTTGGATGAAGTTAAATATATTTTCTTGGTATATCATGACTATGTTGATTGTAACAATTATGGATCGAGTAGACCAATTATTTGGACCAAACTTGGAATTAAGTGTGTGAAATGTTAAATTGGAATATCTTGAATGGATTGGTGTTAATCTTTGCAATTGGTCCAGGTATGTTGTATTTGTGATTGAATGGATTGAACCAGGCTTAATGGTGTTTAGATCGGATGATTATTGGTGTTAATGAGTTATGATGATGAGATTTGGTATTATGATGAGAGTTGTTGAGGTATGAAGTTTGATACTTTGGTGTATACATTTTCACGGAAAATATTGTGTCACGGCTTGAATTAATGATTGACCAAAAGATGACTACCGGGGTTGTTTGTACGATATTTCTTATTTGAATTTGAAGTGAGCTTTTCCGGACGTGTTTACTTATTTTCGTCATCTTTCTTTCTACCCTTCCGCGAAGATGACTTGTTTGGGCATTTACAGAGTGTGATAAAGACTTGGCTATTTGGTTACGGTTGTGATTCTTTCTCGCTTAACCCACAACGTAGCTATCACTTCGGTGTCTCACGCAGTTGAGGATACGTCAAGAGGTTTTGTACATTGGGTACACCGTTTCTTTTTCACGAGGATTAGTGCAAGCTTAAGTACACAAATCCGGGGAATGTTACGTCTTGTTCAAGTTTGGCATATCGGGTCTATTTCTCCATGTGGTCACTATAATAGCCGACAGAATGCGTGTATGATGTGTTTACCAATGTGTGTGGATTGGATGGTTGATGTTATTGATGATGTTGGATAATAAACAGTTGATGAACCGCTGCATGTTCCCCTAAAACAGATATTCACCAAAACCAATGCTGTCATTACACATTCAAGCTGACATTGTTTACGGTTTTGTCTTGATTTTGTAAAATCCCGCGAAAGAAAATATTTCTCGGTTTAAACCATAGAGTTGTAAAATCCCGTAATGATGGAACCATCTTGGAGAAGAGAAAGTGTAATTCTGGATCTTTTGATGCTGGTGCCACGGTTTCTGCTTCGAAGAAGGGATAAAAGGGTGTACTTCATGAATTGGATGTGTGTTTGGATATTCGTCATGGCGGTTTGGTTACTTCAAAGTTTTACGGGGTTATGCTCATTAAACCATGGTCGGGATGAAACCATTATCATAGTTCACTTAAAACGTTAAATAAGGCTAGATTTGAGCAAGAAGTTGTGTCAGGGGAGTTAATTCACTATTATTTATTTGAGGTTGAAGTGAAATATCACGGGCGAGTGTACTTAGTATCTGAAGGTATCGGGGATGGTTGGATGAAGATACTTCGAGATCCTTGTTCAAGCTTATTATCAAAAACAAAGACATGGAAATCTAGTTATTGTTGGGTGACTTTTTCCGTTTCTTTTACCACTTGGGGGAATTGGGCTCTTATCATCTCAAAATAACTATCACTTTAAGGAGTTACGTTGTAGTGCTCAGTGTCACATTCAATTGTGGATTTTCAAGAGGTAATCTACGTCTTATACTTGATGGTTGGATGGTTGAAGAGTATAGAGTACATAGAGAGTACTCAGAGATGCTAATGGAAATCGACACCACTCTTTGTTACATATGTGCAAGTTTAAGTCACGAGTTCGGGTTAGTTTACTTCAAGGTCAAATTTATCATATTGGGTTTTCTCCATCAGCTGTCACGACAAAGAGCCTACTGAATGATAATGGGGATGATTACATGTTTTGCTAAGAGAGCAGAAAAGAGAGAGATTATGACGTATGAACACAACTGTTCATGCCTCGTTCGCTAAAGAAAAGAAAAGTGTACGCGTCAGTGCGCTTTATCTTCTGAAGAAGAGAAATCTTCTCTATTATGACCATTCTCATCAACAAGCTTCATACTTTTTCCATGCGCTTCAGTCATCAAGTGAACCGGGCTACCACTGATTGTTTTCTCATTCCACTTGCTCGATTATAATGAAGATGGCGACATCATGTGCTGATTTTGCGGGAGAAAAGTGTGAATAGAACATTCGGATGATTTTCACTTATTTAGTCAAGAATGGCATCTCCGTATGCAATTCTTGAGGGGGAGAAGAAGTGTGAATTTTTGGCATTGTTGATTGATATTTGAGAATATAAATGGTCATACGGCTCTAAACTCATGTAAGAACCGAGCTTCTTCTTATCGGGTCATCTTCACATGGAGTTTTTCTCGTCTAAGAGCCGTTGGTTGACATCTTCACTCGGATTGATGAGTTTATCGACAAAGTGCTTCCGGTTAATGCTTCACGTATACATCAACATGATGATTCCGAACAATCTCTCTGTTCTTGCTTGATGTGATTGGTAGTTTGGTGTTACCATTTCGTGTGTTCGCTGCGGCCTGATTGCTGATTTCCTTGATGAACATCTTTCTGTTCTTGTTTGATTGGGAGGGATCTTAGTTAAGGGGATTTGCAAGATGTAAGTTACTTGGGATGCTTTTTGGTGGGATTCTTTTTGGTGTGAGTTGAAGATGTTAACTTTCTATTCCCCAACTGCACAATCTTGAAGAAGGTCGAGTCTACAGTCTGTTCTACATTTTCTGCTACATGTTAGAAGACTAAAGACGAGTTGCATTTAACGATCTAAAGACTTCTTCTTAATCTGGGCTTTTATCGAACAAATTGTCGGTTCAGGGGAGAGCACTAATTGGGGGAGATTTAAATGCCAGATTCAATCCCCAATTAGACTTGCTCATATTCTTTAGCAGGGACTCCTCGAGACATTGTTATTGACTATTTCACGTATTGGACATTTGACACAAGTTGATTACTTCGAAGTTAATCATTTATCACTTATTTGAGATTGAAGTTGACTTTCACAAAGGCGTGTTCTTATTTGATAACTTGCTCGGGCTTAATAATTTGAGTTGAAGACTTGGTTTATCTAGTTACCAGCAGTCGAGGTGGATGGTTGAAGACCTGGTTAACTATCACTATTAGGAGTTACTTTGTTTTACTCAGTGTCACACGCATATGACGGTGTGGATAATCGCAAGAGGTGTTAATGTCTCATACTTTGTTTGGGTAGTGAGTACTTAGAGATTTGCTTGAAGCATAAATTCTCTACACCGTTCTTCCATCATTAGGTGCAAGCTTAAGATACAAATGTGGGGAAGTTGACTTCAGTTTCAAGTATGGTATAGCGGGTTTTCTTCTTCAGTGGTCTCTTCAAATTGTCTACATAAGGGTTGATAAAAATAGTCAGAGAGAGTCTTCAGCATGTTGATTCTCACAAGAGTTCAAGTGTTCTTCTCATAAAGATTTCAAGTATTTGGGCTTATACTATGTTGCTGGCTCTGAAGTGTCAAAACCAGCAAGGAGAAAGGAGACTCACATATAAACACAAAGCGAGTAAACTTGATGAACTTAATTCTTCTAAGTGATTGAAGATATCCCGGGAAGACAAATGTTATTACCGCAGAGAAACTCAAGGTTTGACTCATGACGAGTAAACTTGATGAACTTAACTTTTCTACGTAATTGAAGATATCCCGGTAAAACAAATGTCATGACCGCAGAGAAACTCAAGGTTTTACTCATGAAGGCTTTTGTATTATTATTCCAACGACGTGGGGGAAGAGATGGAAGAGTTAGTTTCTGAAGATGAAAGAGGTACACAAGTGTGTGATGATTTTGATTTTATCACAATCATCAGGGGATAGAGATTGTGTACATTGGGGATGCTCAGCTGTTTTACCTGAGGGCTTAATCTGTGATTCAGAGATATAATCACTTATTCTGGTGTTGACATCCGCAGAGATTGTCACCCGCAGAGATAATCAGTGATTCGGCCTGCTTCTTCAATGTTATCGGTTATTCTCTCTTTGGGCATTCGGGTACTTCGGGTTCTTGAGCTTCATACACTTTCTTCAGGGGAGAGAAAAGTATACACCGGGGTTATTCTTTGGCTATTGGACTTAATCTGCTACTTCGATGGTATAAGTTTCTTTGTCTTCGGGTATGTGTATTCGGGTTCGTGAGCTCTAGTCTAAGAGATTGACTGTATCAATTCAACTACTTGGGGGAAGTGGTCTCTTGACACCTTTTTGGAATGGATTGCTTCAGACTTCAGTAGAAAAGAAATTTGAGAAGATTATTTAAGTGTGGGATGAAACGTTGCTGGTGTTCTATTGGATGATATAACCTCGAACGAAGAATCACGGTGATTATTCTTAAAAGGAGCAGCAAGTTCGATGATAATGGTGTGCTTCTTTGTGCACCTGGCTAAGAGAAGCTTGAAAGAAAGCTTTGAATCTGCTCAGCTAAAGGATTTTCGGTTTGGGGGGAAGCTGCCAAAGTCTCTCTTTCTTAAAGGCTCATGTTCTATCTTCTATTCTGGAGCCCTGGAAGCTTTGGTGGTGAATTTTTAAGGGATGATGACTTCTATCTTCTACAACGGGGCTGCTCGATATCCTTATCTCGGTACTCGTATCATCATCTTCTTTAACTATATCATCTATTCTATCCTTGTAAATATTTATTCGAAAAACAAAATACAAAAATATAAAACCAACAAAAGAAAATAGAAAAATATAAAACCTTCAATAACCCATAAAAATCAGAAAATTTCAAAAAAACCAAAAATATGTTTTCCTAGACATGTCTTCTGGTATCGATAACATCTACGGTCTTAGAAATGTCATTCAATAATGGCACGGGACCATAGATGAAGTTCGAGCAGGAGGTGTAAATATTTATTTCCAAAACATGTCTCAAAATATGGCTTACAATTATTTCAGACTGTAACCCGCGCTTCAAAATATGGCTTGCAGTTATTTCAGACTGTGACCCGAGCTTAAACTATGGTTTGCTATTATTTCAGACAGCAACCCGTTCTTCAAGAAAGGAAAGTGCTGCGCTAAACCCATTTTCAAATATTTCGTGCACTTATCCTAAATCAAATTGAGGAAAGTATGTCGAAGGACTGCTGTTCCTACTCAAATATTTTTCCGTCTAAAATTCTTCAGAAAAATATTTGTTTTAACTTAATGGTGGTAAATGAGTTGCTATTAAATCAATCAGTATCAGAGTTTTCGTATTAATTTGCAAACTCAATCAATGACTTCTGCGCTTTTAAAAACTTTTCAGAAAAATGAGTCATTGATTGAGGGGGAGAATGTTTTCAAATCTATATCATCTAACGGGCTTTCTTAGTTATCCTAAATGCTTAAACTGAAAAATGATGTTAACCTACGTTGAAGGACTAGGTGCCTAGGATAAGATTGTTAGAATTAGATGATTAGAGTTTGATAAACACATTATTCCCATACCTTTATGATATGATTGATATGTTGGATTGACTTTTATTAGTCGATTGCTGTTTGGGTGATGTCGACCACCATATATTTGTATGTGTTTTCACTAACATATGCAGGTATATTGGTATATAAGAATGTTCCCGATCCAGATCCCACAAATGAACATGATTGGATGCCGCAAGGAAAGGGTAACGATATCTTGGGTTGACAAATGAAGAAACGGAGTTTAATTGGACTTCAATGGAGAGTTGGCATATATGCAAGGTAAGAGGTCTCACTGCATCAGCAGATGGTTTTCTTCTAAGTGATTGAAGAAACGAAGCTTAATTGGACCTCAGTTGGCATTCTTAATGCAACGTAAGAAGAAGTCTCACTGCATCAGCATACGGTTTTTCTTCCAAGCCCTACAGCAATAACATAAGCTTCTCAACCACCTAACATATCTTTGTGAAGGATACCATTTTTAAAAAAAAACAATTTTGAATAATTTGATTAAATTGTTTTGAAAATGGAAAAATATTGTTTTGAAAATTAATTGAACTAAATTTTGAAAATCACCGGACTTCTTTTTATCAAAACCTAAGTCACTCAATTATTGACTTATGTCATGGATTGAGGGGGAGAGTGATTTAAATTTAATATTTTCAAACAATATCTATTCATAAAAGTCCGTTTGTACGTTAAAAAGTGGTGATCTAAAGATTTAATGTTATGCCATGGTATGATTTTTTCTTTAGAATCAAGGTCTTTCAAAAATGAAATTTTTTTTGTTCTTGTTTGATTGTGAAATTGTTTTATTTTACTAAAAGATCTCTTAAAAACAATCATACCTGACACTAACAATCTTTAATGTCTAAATCTGGTCCTTATCTATCATTTTTTTCAAAATTAAATCTTGCCACGTCTTTCCCTCAAACTTTCTAAATAATTTAAATCAACCGGGATCCAAAATTCTAGTTGGTTTGAAATTTTTTGTTCAAGGGAGAGATCGTGATTTAAATCTCAAATCTGTTTTAATGGAATCGGTTTTAGTCCTTTAAAGGCACTCCTGCCTCCATGTGCCAAACGATTTCAAATACACGATGCACATGTTGAGGAGGAGGATTTATCCAAAAACATGATGAGTATTTAAACTTGGCCACATATTCTCCCATGTTTTATAAACCTTATTAAATCACTTGGGATCCAAAATCTCAAAGGGTTTGATATTTTTGATCGGGGGAGAATTTGTGATTTAATAATGAAATTTGATAAAAGTTGATCGTTTTGATTCAGTTGTGCAGGCTGCTCTCTCATATGTGCTAAACGCTTTCGAATCTCGAAGCATATAGTGAGGGGGAGCATTTTATAAGAAAATAAACTATTAAGGTACAAAAGCTTTTATGTTTTAACATAATATACCTTGATTGAGTTTTTCAAATGGTTTCTTAAATGGCTTTTGTAATCGTGGATGTGCTTCAAAAGAACTCTTGCCTCTATGTGTTAAAATGATTTCTCTTATCCTATGCACATATTGAGGGGGAGAATTTTACCAAGAAAATCAAATGGCTTTTTCGTATGAAAATTGTGATCAAAGAAAATATTTCAAAGTCCTCTTGCCTCCTTGTGCTAAACAATTTCTAAATCATACGCACATGTTAAGGGGGAGGTTTTCTAAATGATCAAAACTATTAGGGTACTAAATGCTTTGATCTCGTATCACATGTACCTTGATTGTTTTTCCAAATGATTTTTCGATTGGTTTCATGAAGGAAAGAACAATACCAAAAGACTGACCAATTTACTTTATGCATGGTGTTATAAGGATGGTTAGGTTAGGTATTCGTTCCCACGATCCCGCCAGAGCCGGAGGGATCTACCCAGGGACAATCCACTAGATAGTGTAGAGTCCTTAGGTATGATGAAAAAAAAAGGAGAAAAATGAGAATATGGGAAGAGTGCGGACTGAGACAGAGCTAGTACTGGAATAAACCCAACAAGGTTCTAGTTATGAAGTCTCGGTAAGCACTGAAGGGGTTGAAGAATGAAAAAGAACTGAATGTGAAAAAGGGTGAAAAGAAATAGCCCTCCATCAATTCAACCTTAGGGCAGAAACCGGGTTCAATACATATGCTACTGGTTGTTACTAAGGTAACACTGGTATTGAAGACAAGACGTCATGGACCCAGTGACACACTGCACTAAACTTCCCAAGCCACTCAAGTTCCTCTTAAAAGGGCTTGTTTCATTCTCACGGGGAACCGACATAATCTATCGACGTTCTCTTAGAGATGGTTGATATTGAAGTAGGAGACCCTCTCCCTAGTCTCCGGCACAGGAACCAAATGTGCACTATTGAGTCTAGAGCCAAGAGATCATCCACAATATCTCGTTAGGACACTAAATTCTTGAAGACTTGCTTTTTCACACAATGTGGTAAGTAAGTATATATTAAGAGTCCTACGCATTATCCTTGTGGTATTGCCAGAACATCCGAGTGATATGAAAATATTCACAATGAAGATGGAAATCCTTCTAGAGCCAACATCAAACAAGCTCTTGGTGGGTGACATGTGAGATCTTGCAAAAGATCAAGCTTGTGACAACTGGATAGAAACGATGGGGAGATTCAATCTTGAATCAACCTTGGTCCAGGATTGGAATTGACGAATACTTTTGGAAAAACCGTTCGATGTGCAAACCTTCTTTTCTCTAGCACGTCGAATGTGTACTTATGTTTTCAAATTGAAAAGGTATCTCTGATTGAAAAATACTTTTAGAAAAACCGGTCGATGTGCGAATCTCTTCTTTTCACTAGCACGTCGATTGTCTACTATTTTCAAATACAAAAAGTGTTTTGATTGAAAATTGATCTTTCTCATAAAACCTTCGTCGTATTGCAAAAACTCTTTATTCTAAGCAATACGCGATTGTTTTTCAAATCATTTTTCATCAATCAGTGAATCTCAATTCGCTGGTTCACTCACTCCGTGTTGTCTTCTTTGAGACGTTCCGGTTTAAGAACAGCTAGAACAGCTGCGAAACCCTGTCAAGGAGATTCTTAGGAATCCTACCTGATCACAGGCAGTACTTGTACTGATCAACGGGGAACCGTGGGCCCTGTACCTCAATTCGACGAAAGTGGTCAAAGACACTTTCGTATGTTTTATTGCTAACTGTTGTTTGCAGGTACACTTGGACGGTTGCAGCTGATCAGAATTGAGGAGTCAATCCAAAGCCGCATGCTCACAGCATCCACACTTAATTTGAAGAAATCATGACTGGTGCATATCTACATAACCTGGCTCTGATATTTCATACTATGCTTATGCTTCGCTGCTGCAAATATCATGAACCAGTAAGGCTTCCGCTACTCTGATGGAAAGATGTCATGATTCAAAAGTGTGAGCATGTCGGTCCAAATGTCACAACTTCACATGAAGGCAACACTACTATGGATGATCCAAAGAGATTTACTGTGGCTGATGATCTCAAAGAAAGCTCAAAGATCATCAAGATGTGGATCAGTTCAAAGACCTCCACTCAAAGTACAAAACTATGCGGACTTTGAAGAATCGCTACAAAAGCACAAAGATTGCGGAAAATGAAGAATTCATGTCTACGAGCTCAAGAACAAAGTCAAGAATAGAATGCTAGGATTTGAAATGTAAAGCATGGGGTGACCTCCCTTAGGGGGAGATTGTTAGGAATTAGAAAATTCCATAGTGAAGATTCGGTCACCCCAAATGTTATCTAGCTTAATTTAGCTCGTAGACTTGTCGTTATTCATGTTATTTAGTAGCTAAGTAGTTAATTTGTAGCGTAGAATATTGTAGTGCAACACCATGGAGGAAGGACGGGTCTTTACCCACTGTATCCCTGATCCACAGGCCGTTAGGAGGTCGTATTTCATGTAACTATAAATACCCCTTCCATCCATGGAAGGGGTGGTGCTTTTCAATCTAATATTCAACATTTGTGAAGTAACTCTCTACCAAGAAAACATCCTCTCTCTCTACTAACTCTCTAACTATGGCAAACATGTATTTTGATCATCCAAGACCACCCGAATCATCTACACAATAAAAATAACGATCCTACATATTTCATCCGAAATATTCAAGTATATGCGACTTACGATTGTAGTCATTAAAAGTCATATCCGAAAAAAAAACAACACCCAAGTATTTTAACAAATGTTGAAACACTTATCCAAAACAAACACCCCACTGTGCCACTTATCCCTCTTAGACACCTACTATCCCTCTTCCATCTTTTGGCACCATTAAGGGTATTGCTCATGAACTTCCAAGAGCATCCTTTAAATCAAACGTGCCCTTTCAAGGTGAACCTATACCTCAACCCCCTAAGCTTCATAGACATAACCAAAACTTCAAGCACTTCACCCGCTAGTTGTAGCAACCAATGAACCATAAGAATTAGTATCCGTACTTTTTTTGTTCAACATCTATGGACAAATAATCAACCTAAGTACTCCCATAGCACAACAAACCCCTACATCACCACATCCTTATTTAGACACACTAGAAGACCTACCACCTAGATAAACCAATCCACCATCCTTACCATCATTTGAATTCGTTGAGTGTATTGCTCAAAAAGCCCTTGTGTCCAACACTTGTACTGAATCAAATGCACGTTTGAACAAACTCAACCATCCTTTCCCACATATAAGGACTTAGATAATTCATTACGGCTAGAACCTCAACTATCAAATAAGTATTGTGCTCTTGGTAATTGTTGTCAATTTCCACTAGGTATAAGTAGTACTACCTTCACAAATTATCAAAGTATTAGTAATACTTTGTCGTTAACCTTCTGCATAAATTTCGTTAAACCTCAAATCAACATTTTAACAACATATGTTAAAATGCAATCTCAAAGCCAACATCATACACCCCAAGCAACAATGACTCTTGAGGAGTATACATAAGAAACTCGAGTGAATTCTTCTTGTCATCATCTAGTGAATATAATCTTGAGACCAAGTTTATTTAGATAGGACTATCTAATTCAAACACTTTGGCTTCATATCTTCATTTAGGAAAACATGATGTTTTGAAAAACATTATACCTAAGAAATCATGCGTTAAGTATTCATCTTATTAAAAGGATATTGTATATCCTATGCATCATTCTCTCCTTGCGACATAAATGGTTATGTTACAAGAGATTTCATTACACCTCATTGGCTAAATGATCTTGAAACGAACATCCACAAGTTCTATGAACTAGCATATCCAATTCATCTTGTCATACTTATTTTCATAAGCATGATAACTTTATCCCATGCGATAATCTCATTTGTTGAAAGACACTATTTGTATTCATTTCCTTTCAAGCGTACATCATAACCTAACCTTGCTCAAACCTTGTGCACATCCAAGGTTGAAACTACACATCTCTAGAACATACACATGATCTATTAAAGTTGGTAACCTTATTTAGATTCTTGTTAAATTAAATCCCAAAGAGCTTTCTTAAGAACGTTCTTAATTTAACATATTCCATTCCTTAGTCTTAGATAATCTAATCACATTTAAAGTATACAGTTCAACTCAACGCAAAAGATGTCATCCATTAGATCTTACAACCTTAGATTCTAAACAAAAGATTAAAACATATTGTTTATCAACACACCATTGTTGAAATTCATGTGTATAACATGACGTCTTCATCACCTTAGTTATATTGCATATTAGTTAAGTCACATTAAGCCAAGTAGTGTTAAACTATCATCTTTTATACACTTTAATAGGCAAAAGTAGGAATTCCCATTTTTCTAAACATGAGAATGACTACTGGAGAACATATTACACTAGAAACTCAATTTGACCTAACGGTTGAATTGCTTCCTGGAGAGAAGTTGGGTATGTGGAATCACCCGTAAAAATGGTCGTGTTTAGCCTTAATTGAGCACCGCTAGTAATAGTCTCATATTCATTCTCCAACTTGAAAAATCTGTTTTCCTATACTTGCCTGAAGTAAGTGTTAAAACATTGATAGTTTGCCTCGCATTAGGAATACTAATCAAACAAGTATTATATATGACTTTTCTTTTGCATTGCACTTACATGTGTTGATTACATGTTCTTGTTTGATACGATAAGTTGATTTGACATTATCTTTGTATTTGATAACTATTTGATTGATAGTTAAATGTGTAAACCTTAGTACGGTTTTATCTTTATAATGCTTGTATTCTTGTCTCATTCTATTAAACGTTTAAACCTAAACTTCATTTGCATGATACTTACATTTGAATTATTTTTAGCATGATTCACATGTTAATTATGAACTCATAATATGCCATTTTGATACGTGATAATTTTGATATGATATGTTTGTGTTTGAAAGCTATTAGTTGGCATTCATTATATCTATGTGTAGTACGATCCAAATGATACATGCTCCAAATTGTTATGTCTTAAACATGGCTTGCATGAATCTTTCATCTTGTTTCTTTTCTTCTTGTCACACTATTTGTTTGCTACGTGTGCACATATAATATGTCAAAGTGCTTTTGCCATGAAAAACTTTTGGAAGCCTTTTTATCTTACAAATTAATCACATAGATTGTTGTGTTAACTTATAAGCCAAGTATGCTTAAGCGTCTAAGTCTAACGACAAAACAATCTCAAAATAAAATGTCTTGAATAAAGTTGTATTCTTGCATAATATGATTGTCTTGATGCTATCTTGTATGGTGATTTCTTGTCTACTTAAGTGCAATGTGTTGTTTTTGCTTATATAATATGTTATCATTTGATTTCTATCATGTTAACATCTTTTGGCACTAACAAATTTGTTTTGTAGGTTGATAACAAATTATTTGTTATCTCACTTGGTTCTAACTTTTATATGCTCATTTCTGCATAATCCCCTTATTGCTACGTAAATTAGTACTATGCTTTATGGGACCACTAAACTTTCATATAGTTTAAAAGCATATAGAATTAAGTTCTAGAGGGTTGGCTTTGCATTTTTGTACTTCAATCGACCTCTTTGAAAATCTCATTTTTGCTTCCGCTTCCCAAAAAACACCTCCATCATTATTTAGTTATAACAATACTCTAATCCTCTTCACTTCCTATTAGAAAACCACATGCCTCATCATACGATCATCTCGTATTAATCAAGAAGAGGTACGTGACTTTAAGGATGCAGTTCATTGTATGCTAACCATCATCCAGAAAAACATCACTAAGCTCATCTCTTTCGTTAGCCCAAATAACCTTCTAAACACTTTGTTGTCATTCCTTATTTGATATATGACACATTATGTTAGATGTCCACCAATTAAGGGGGAGAGAAATTCATTCACATAATTGTCTTTTGTCAAATTTTATGTCTCTTAGACTCTACAATACCAACACATAGGTAAACACCACTTAGCTAAAACCGGTTCATGAAACCACAACTAGTTCAACCTTTTTCGCACCAATACCTCATCAAGTAAAAAAACGCATCATGTGTTTTTACAAAACGTCTTCATTTCCACATATAGGATTTTCCTTAAACTAGCACCTTACTACTTCACTATCTAGAACACCATCATAGGATCTTATCCTTTTCTCGCTTATCATGCATGTCCTTGTCAGTGCAAATGATATACTAATCAAAATAGCCATCTCCAACACGTTGGTCCATCCAACTCTCACTCATATGATGTCATTCTCATCCTCATATAGGTACTCATTATTAGTATTTTCCATATTATCTTCACTTCCTTTCAAAGTGATAATCATCCATGTCGGTCAAAACCATGCTAATACTACCTTTCCCATTGTCACCTAGAATAGGTCATTTTTATAATTCGTGTCAATCAATGAACGAATTTATCTTCATCACTTTTATATCTTTTGGTATCTTCATAATATTCTTAGATAGAACGCATTATTGATTACTCTTGGGTTGAAGCATATGAGAACTTACTCAAAACAATAGATTGTTAGCATCAATAAATCATTCAAATCATAACCCTTATGCATCATTGAAATGCAATGTCCATTCATTTTTTTCCCTCTTAGCTTTGGTCACTTGACATGACGAAAGGATTGCATGAGTCCATATTTTTATATTTGCTATACATACGAGTTTCTAACTCCTTAATAACTTCCTACCTAATCACCACCACCTTCCATCACCACTTTCACTAATCACCACCACCATGGATTAGCGAAAACTTGCTTTTGTAAAGTCATCTACCATCACCACATGAAGCCTACTAGTAAACCGACACCAACACTAGCACCACTAGTGGCACACCCGGTGGAAGACTTCATATCCTCTTTCCACTAGTACAAAAACGGGATTTGGTCACGCATGGTCGAAATGGAACAGCCACACATTCGCATATTTGTGTGGCTGAAGGTACGAAAATTGACAACATGTACTAATTAGTCACACATGAAAATTTTAATTGTGTGACCATTAGAACTGTATCGCCACACAATTGAACGTTGTGTGGCTAAAGGTATCTGGTGATTTTGTTTCAGATCATTTAGCCACATATGAATTTGGAACGCGTGACAAATACAAGTAACCTTGATGCGTTAGTCACATGAAGTAATTTTTTGTGTGTCTAAATCATAGAGTCAAGTTTTGTCACACATTATTTAAGGGTGACTGATATGTTTTGCCAACTCTTTAGCCACATCTAAAATTGGAACAAGTGACAAATGAAAAGTAAGGTTGAAGCATTAGTCACGATATACATATAAACAGTGACAAATATATGTCACACACTTGAACACTGTGACCAAAAGCCATATATGGTCACACTAAATGTTTTGTCACACATTCGTTAAGTGTAGCCAAAATCCAGTACATATGTTAACGTATGTTAATATGTGTGTTTAAAGTTTAGTTTGTGTTTGCTTGCCGAAAGCTAATCTATAAAGTCACATTTGCTACTAACACCGTGACCAAATGCCATATATGGTCACACTAAACGTTTTGTCACACATATTATTCAAGTGTAGCCAAAATCCAGTACATATGGTCACGTAACTTAATATGTGGCCATTGGAGGATGAATAGTCAATCAAAATACACGTTTCCTCACTTTAAACACCATATGGTCACACTTATTAACACTTTTAGCCACTTTATGGTTAATTGTATGTGACTAAATACCCAAAACAAACATGCTTTGTGTGACTAAATGTTAGAAAAGGCCACACAAACATAAAATTCATGTGGCCATTGGATGATCAATAGTCATACAAAACACACATTTCTTCACTTAAAACACCATATGGTCACACTTATTAACACTTTTAGCCACTTTATGATTAATTGTATGTGACTAAATACCCAAAACAAACATGCTTTGTGTGACTAAATGTTACAAAAGGCCACACAAACATAAAATCCAAGTGGCCATTGGATGATCAATAGTCACACAAAAGACATATTTCTTCACCTTAAACACCATATGGTCACACTTATTAACACTTTTTGCCACTTTATGCTTAATTGTATGTGACTAAATAACCAAAAGAAACATGCTTTGTGTGACTAAATGTTAGAAATGGCCACACAAAAAGAAATTTGATGTGGCCATTGGATTATCAATAGTCACACAAAAAACTATTATGTTTTTCATAAACAGAACTAACTACGAATACTAAACAGACTTATCTTATTTCTGCCAGACTTAACCTTGTACTGGCAGCCTTAACCACTAAAACTAACCTACCAGACTTAACTTTGTACTGGAAGCTTTAACCACTAAAGTTTTCTGTTTATAAGTATACCACAACACAAAATATATATTTTTTTTTTGGGTGCAAAGATGAACTTGTATTAATCAAGGAAACTTTGTAAAATGAAAAAATCAACACACACTGATATGGACAAGTCCCATATCAAGTTGCATACTAGGCAACTCTATTAAATATCTGATATATCTGTTCTTATAAGTCTGATAACAAAAACAAACTGCCCATATCATACAACCATGGACAGATGACAACCAGCACAAAACCATCACAAAGAACACCTTTAAATGCACCAGTATGAACCATACACTTCCAGATAGGGGCTATACCAAGTAGTTTACATTCCATCTCATGAATGGCTTCAACTACTTGGGAACACACACCCTAAATGAAGCCAACCAAATCCTACACAATCCTAAAATCTGTTTATAAACGTGTCTATCAATAACAACTGATAACGCCTGGAATTACGTTTTAGCACATGCTAAATACTGGAATTATAACTGGATTACGGGAAGACACCGAAGCTTGGTCGTCGATGACAAAGTCAAGAAGATTGAATCTGACCATTTTGTTTTGTTCCCACTGACACTCCTCAACAATCTCTCTCCATATGGCGTTTATGGTAACGTGGTTCTTGCTTCTAGGCCTATCGCTGTGGTGTTGCAGATTCACGTTCACATAAAACTCCATGTCTTCCCGGTATCTCAGCAATGCGTTATGGTACTTCCACATGTGATTTCGCTTCGTAAACTTATGTGGTATGTTCTGCATTAAAAAGAACAATGTAGTATGCTAATCAAAAGTATGTCCATGTGTTGAAGCATATATTAGTTTTTGCGAAAGCAGATAATGACTGAAATGGTCCGATTTGTATCATTACTTACCAAACGACTCCTGTCCGTGACATATGCAAGGATGGGCGCGTAAAAACAATCCCTTTCACTTTCATGCTCTGTACATTCGTTCCATGCACATATGTGTTTCATACGCTCATCTGCAATTGGAATTTAATAAAAATGGTAATTAATAATTTAAAAGCTATTATATGGAAAGGTTTATTTTTAAAATAAAGTCATAGATTATGTCTACACTTTGATTAACATACCTTCATCTACGGGGTTTCTCATGAACGGTCTTGTACGATTCAGCTCCATACGTTGCACAAGTTCAGAACGCATCATCAGTCCATTTTCAGCAAAGGGCATCAGGGAAAGAGTATTGTTTAGGAGATTTGTGAAAACAACTCTTGTGCCAGCAAACAGGTTTTCATCGTGAACCAATACATTCCATCCGTGCCCACCAAACTCATGCACGTGTCTGTTTTCCTCCAGTATTTCAATTTGACGGTGAGTGATAGCTGCTACGGGCACGCCAGCAACAAGAACGTCAAATTGGTTATTGTCAGTATTGTCCCGGAAATTGCAAGGAATGACCTACGTAACAGTTTAGTTTAAAGAAAACATTAGCGGGTCAAACAATTAAAATAATCCCCATTTTCAACAAACTTATACAATGTATTGATTAACATTTTTTTTCTTACCAGAGGTTGTGCAGGATATTCATCCAACGTAACCAGGCACCTACGTTGTCTGTAACCTAGAAGAGCCAGATCGTATCCAGGGCATTCGTGGCCTGCATCGTTGTACCCTGTTACATAACAACAGTCTTCTTCCTGACGAATGAAATGGAATGTGGCCACATTGATGTATTAGCTTTGATCAATAAAAGCTTGCCACTCGGACCTTTGCAAAGTAATGCGACCACGAACCAATTTCCAGTAAACCTTATGTTTGGTTCCCCTATTGTGGATTAGGTATATCCAGCGCTTGTTGGGGTACAGTGTTTCAGTAAACAAAGCAGGAAGCATCTTAAATTTAAAAAGTAAGCACGTATATCAATTTGATGGTTACATCGATAAATTTATAACCTTAAGTAAGCATTTTAAGTGCAACTTACCTGCAATGTCCTAATGTTTGTGCGGTTTGCCTCCACCAACAATTGGATGCTCATTCTATTTTAAAACCACAATCGTCTTAATGGTCAATAAGGTTATCTCATATGCATAACATTCAACTAATACAAGTCTTAGATGATCAATACATCTTTATCATTAAGGTGTCAAACAAAATATGATTGAAGATGTACTACTACATATTTAACTATGTTTCAAAAACCAATAATCATATAGTCCGTTTAGAGTAAAAATCTGTATTTTTTTACGTTTATTCATCTTACCCCATACGTTTGTTAAAATCTAGTAAGAAATCCATAATATACCCAACATACCATACGCTATTGCTTCATCCAATGTTTAAACCTATGCTCAGATAATTAATTACATAAGGTGTAGTGCTTTACCAAATCATATAAAAGCTATACTAACCTAGATTAAACATATGTTTACAAGTTGTCTAATTAGCTATTTAACAAATAGCTGCTACGTTTTTCCACAATCCACATATATTTACATGTCACACAATATTCTAAAGAATCAAATCGCATATAGTTCTAATAAAACGGCTGTTACATTATGATCAAAGGATACTATATTCTGTAGGATATGTTAAACATTGCTGAAAAATTACCAAACATGCATTTGTATCCATCAACATATCAGAAACAT
Organism: Chrysanthemum seticuspe; assembly: GCA_019973895.1. Lineage (NCBI taxonomy): Eukaryota > Viridiplantae > Streptophyta > Magnoliopsida > Asterales > Asteraceae > Chrysanthemum > Chrysanthemum seticuspe. The sequence continues at coordinate 223,568,076 of BPTQ01000002.1, forward strand.
GCGTGCATATCAATCACTTTACATTTGCAGTTCATGGTTTAAAAAAAAAAAAAAAAAAAAAAAAAAAAAAAAAAAAAAAAAAAAAAACAATGTGTAACATTACCTGATGATGCGGTTGTTGTGTTGAAGAAGATAGACTTGAATATTTTGCTTTGACTATGTGATTAAGTGTAGCCGTAATATGTCACGGTTCTCAAAACTGCAATGGTTACTATTAATTAAGGGAAAGATTTTTTGTTTTATTTTTTAGCTTGTATTATGGGAGCATTGCATATATACCCACTAAAACTCAAAAAGTTTCATATTTCTCCATAATACAATTTTTTAATGCATGATGTACAATGCAACTTAAGCATGTTTTTGGTATATATGCAAATATGTAAATTTTACACAACAATTACGTACCAAAACGGTACATTTGAAAAAGTACACAACTATTTTATGTCCTAAACCCTTGATTAAATACATACAAAATATTTGGTAGAATCACCTTAAAAATTAAGTACCTTAACATACAAATAAATAATATTACATTAACATACACGATATCGTAACTTCTCGCAAATAAATACATATGTCGAATACAATATTGGTTAATCGAATATACAATGTAGCTATTGAATCACTGCCAGTGCATCAACGTTTGCAATGTTTTTGTACGATGTTTCCCGTCCTTGAATGTCACGTTCACTGTGATGATAAAAAACCTGTGGAATCCAAGTAACAAAAAAAGTTATACGTTGTAATAAAGTATATAATTGTAGGTACTTTTTAAATAAGAAACATACTATTCAATAACTTAGCACTACCAGTATTAACATAGCACTGACAGTATTAACTTAGCACTGCCAGTATTAACTTCTTCCAGCCCATTCTTATTCGATGTCAAATTCCAGCCCATTCTACTACGACTATATACACATATGCTTAACATCTTCGAGCCAATCATGATTCATTGGGACGAGTGTATGATAGGGACCAATGATTATATATAGCTTCTAACAGAAACTATATATACACGTGACGCCAACGGACGCCAGCCACAATGAAACATGATTGACCTGAAGAAATTTACCAACTTCATTAAAGTACAAGGTTGTGATAATATTATGCATATAAAATAAAACGGTCACAAACATGCGACATAATCGTCTATACATTGCTATAAACCAGGTCAAGATATGGGCAATCTCAAGTTTAAAACTACCCGTCATAATTGATCAAAGCGTTGATGGTCATGGTAAGCTTAACACAACCTCTATCAAAGTAAGACACCTATGTTATAAGCAAGCAAGTGGAGACAACTTAGTACTTTGAGCGTCCACTCGAAATCCCATTGCCATGTCTATGAAATGGCTGCAAAGATTTGCACCAAACCTATTGCTATGACAGTGACATAGGAATGGGTTTTCGAGGGGAAGCTCAAAGTACCAAAGGTGTGCCGAATAAATAATTATCGATTCTACAAAAAGTTAATTTTACAGAGATGAAAAGACAAAAAGCCTATCCAGCGATGAAAAGACTTTTAAGTGCAATGGTTAAAATTTTAATGTTGAAACTAGGGAATAAGATCTTGTATACAGGCAACCCATCTACCATACAGTCAAAAAAAATTGACTCATTTTTTGCACATAATAGTGAGGCTCAGATCTGTATAAATCAATAGTTTCAAAAACATCAGTATCACATCATTTGCATGATTTAATAAGATACTTGTCATCACAGCCTCATACACACTGACACCTCATAATTATAGTTTTGCTAGATTGTTAAAAAAAAGTTAAGGAACAATATGATATAGTTGCGGATTCAAACGGAAGTTGAACATACCAATGTGGCCGCATTACTTTGTAGATGTGTATGGAATTTCAACTTAGTGAACCCTTCTGAATCCCCCTACAGTACCTTTTGTCATTTCAACTCCCTTTGAGCAAAGGCCTGCACCAGGCGATTTGCTAGATTGTTGAAAAAACAAAAGGCACTGTTTGGGAATTTAGAATGGGTAACTATGCTGAAATTCCCTACTCATCTACAAAGTAACGTGGCCACCTTGGTACGTTCAACTTCCCTTTGAATCCGCAACTATATCATATTGATCCTTAACTTTTTTTAACAATCTAGCAAAAGTCTATAACAAGTATATCAGACTCATATAAACTTCCAAACTGAGTGTGCAATGTGATATGCATTAGCAAGGCTTAGATCTGTGAAAAGGTTGGATAAACACCGGAAAATCAGGATATAACCGCCATGGCTGCAAAATAATGTAATAAAATTGCCATGCCAACATACGGTAAATCACATCATTTGCATATCAAATAAGATAATCGTCATCACAGCCTTTTGCATATCACAAATAAACACATGTGGCCCAAAATAAACCAACTCCCTTTGAGCAAAGGCCTGCACCAGGAGATTTGCTAGATTGTTGAAAAAACAAAAGGAACTGTATGGAAACTGAGAAGGGTTAATTATGTTTTTTGAAATCATAATTATAGTTTTGCTAGATTGTTAAAAAAAAGTTAAGGAACAATATGATATAGTTGCGGATTCAAAAGGAAGTTGAACATACCTCTATCACATCATCTGATTGATTTATTAAGATATATCATCACAGCCTCTATCAAAGTAAGACACTTATGAACAAAATAGAGTTTATACATGCAAAGGAAATGGTCAAAAAAGTTAAATGTCAATATGTTATAAGCAAGCAAGTGGAGACAGCTTAGTACTTTGAACGTCCACTCGAAATCCCATTGCCATGTCTACGAAATGGCTGCAAAGATTTGCACCAAACCTGTTGCTATGACAGTGACATAGGAATGGGTTTTCGAGGGGAAGCTCAAAGTACCAAGTGTAAATAATTATCGATTCTACGAAAGTGTATGTGTTGAATGGGATAATGAAGGAGTGTGGCCTGCCATGAACAATACACACTATATCATTATCGCAATCAACACACCTCATAAAAAAGAAACACAATCAAACCCTTTCTGAGATCCCCTACTGGTCCTTTTGTCGTTTCAACTCCCTTTGTGCAATTGCCTGCACCAGGCAAATTGCTAGATTGTTGAAAAAACAAAAGGAACAGTATGGGAACTCAGAAAGGGTTTGATTGTGTATTTAAGATCATAAAAAAAGTGTTTTCCTAAAAAAGAAGCATAGTTAACCCTTCTGAGTCCCCATACATTAACATTTAACTATGCTTTTTATATTTACTAAACTGCATACCTTATTGACTATTATGCGATCACAACAACAACAACAACAACAAACAAAAGGCAATAGCGTAGTGCGAAAGGATAGAGAAAGCATACGACAAAACCAAAAGGCAATAGCGTAGTAAAAAGAAAGCAAGCAAACAAGCAAACAAGGCATACAGGAAAAAGAAACACGCACAAGCAGGCCGTAAATACGCCAATAGCAAAGCGCAACAGACATAAAACCAAAAAGCCCAGGCACACCAAAAGCAGGCCAACCTAAGGGAGCAACAACAAAGCAACGCAAACCACGCACGGGGCCTAAGACTACGGCAAAACAAAACACGCAAGGAGGCAAAAGGGGACACCTAAAAGCCAACCTAGCACCACTACCCGCAAATCTCATTCTTCGAGTCTACTTGATGAGTGTCTAAATACTCATCATTTTTGTACAATCTAAACTGCAAAATCATCTGAAAACACTCAGAAACGCATCAAAATGATGAAAATATCACAAAACAGTGTTTTATGTGTTTTAAATGCAAAAATATCAAAATCAGATGAAAAATGATTCAAGTTTGCAAAAATTGGCAGTTTTAGTCCCCTAAGTTTTAAAAGTTGTCAAATCTAGTCCCTGGAATTCAAAAATGTGGAATTTTATCATTCAAGGTCCCTGAAATATTCTAAGTTGTTAAAATTGGTCCTTGAATGATTCTTTGGTCAAATGGCAGGAAAGGTCCTTAAACTTTGAAAAATTGCAAAAATAGTCCTTGGATTTCTAAAAATGGAATTTTATGCAAAAAAGGTCCTTGTACTATCAAAGTTTGTCAAGTTTAGTCCTTGTGTTAAGTTTGGAAAAGTGTCATGATCAGTCCCTCAAGTTTGGAGAATTTGCAACTTTAGTCCTTGTATACTACTTAACCAAACGGATCCTCTTTTAATATACCAAGCCCAAATCCAATCCACTAAACCTGCTGGCCCATATCCAAGCCCAACCACATGAACCTTGACCCTTGAGCCCCAGTTCAAAATCCAATTTGGCCCCAGCCAAAGCCAATTGTGACCTCCCCCGTTATTATAAGCACCGGTCAAATAAAGTCAAATGGGCAAATACCGCCCTTCTGTTCATCCTCCTCAACACTGCCTGAATCCCAAAACCAGTAATGGTTTCTCCACATTTTCAACACTCCCTCACCTTACCTTGTCCCCTCCACCTCCACTAACACACAAAACTCTTAATTGATTGAAACCCACTCCATTTAATGTCAAAACCTGCTATGAAGAATTTGGCGCCAAAATCCACTTGGACGGTTTTGATGCATTTCAATGATCCAATGGCTCAGAAGTGGTGGGAAACATTCAGAGGACATCAAGAAGTCGTAAAAGTCTATAAAGAGGAGCCAAGAAGCAATGTATCAATGTATCTAGTGTAATTTATATTTTCTTTAGTCGTTTTTTTATCTAAGCTTTCCAGTGTATGTTTTAACTTCCAAGTACTTTGTTTAAGTTTCTCAAGTGTATTTGAATCCTTTTTAATAATCAATTGCAAGTTTTCAGTATCAAATTCAGTTTATGCAAATTTCAAGTTAAAATCTCATTTGATTCGAATGTTGTTTTCATTTGTTGTTTTGGACTGAGATAGCTCATGTAAGTTCCTAGAAAGCTTTTACAAGCTTTTAGAAACAATAAAATCCAGTTTAGCATCAAAAATCAAAATTCACTAAAAATACAAATTAAATAGTTGAAAAATAAAAAATCAGTTGGAAATGGAATTTACAGCTGGAGCAGGGTGAATTATGGATGGCCTTGGGTTAGAAGCTTAGTGGTAAGCTAATAGGGGTGATAATTGGTCCTGGTTCTTAGTTTTGAGCTTGGAAGCCTTTGTAAGCCTTTTTATTCACTTTTGCATTTCACTGTGATAGTTGTTCAATAGCTTTAATCTCTGTTTCTTTGTGTTAATTAGACTTAGTTAAGTGTAATTAACCATTAAAATCAAGTGGTTGTTCTTTTAAAGTTGTAGTTTATAAAAACTTAGTTTTAACTGTTAAAACTGCATCATCATCATTTCTTAGTTTACTGTTGTAATGGTTGTTGTTTAAAGCTTCATTAGTCCTAATAAGTGATATCATAAGGTCTGCAATAAGTCTCATGGATTTAATTTGAGTTTAGCTTTGAAATTCACCAAAACTGTCTAAGTAAGGGTGTTTGGATTTGCTTACTTAAACTGATCAAATCTTGTTTGTGTTGAGTGCTGGTACTGTCTTTGTGTCTCACTAGTCCCTTATAACTCAAATAAACCAAGAAAAACCAGTGGTCATTTAACAAAAGTCAAAATCTCAAGTGATCTCATTTTCCTTGTTTACTGTTGGAATTACAAGTTTAATGATCATGTATCTGTGATTATAAGTTGTTAATACAGGTCAAATCAGTCTTAGTATACCTTAATACATCACATTCAGTGCTTAAGATCAAATCAAAGTCCATAAAAGTCAACATCTTTGTTTTACTTAAAAAGTCAAAATTTTCATTTGGTCATTTTTGATTAAAATATATAATTTCAGTGTGAGTTTAATAGTGAGTTTTAGCTTAAAATCTTTTGGGGTATTAAAGTTTAGTTGCTAAAAAAAAATAGAAAAATGCTAGTTCTCCTTTAATCAGCTTTTTAAGTGCTTAATTATTGGCTTATTTTGAGTACCCTGTCTGCATAAGTGCCCTGTGCACCAGTTTCATAAGCTCAATCAAAAGCTCACACAGAGCTTAATTGTTGCTCAAATCCTGTGATTCTTGGTTCTTTGGAAAGCCAACCTGGCCATCTTGAAGTCTCAAGCTTGGTTTTTCATTTTGGAACTTATTTGCTAGGGCTGCAATAAGCTCAAACTTTGTCCCATTTTCTGTTGTTCAACACAAGAGTGATAAGTGCTTATCTGCTTATTCTAGCTTATCAGTGTGCTTTTACTTGTCTTTTAACTTCATTTGAGTAGCTTGTAGCTTATTACATTTTATTTTAGCTTCTGTTTCAGCTGGTGAGCTTGCTTGAGCTTATTTCATCAAAATAAGCTCATAAGCATATCTGTTGGCTCATAAGCTTGTCAAACTGCTTATTTTAAGTTTGTAAAATTTTTGTGTTTATTAAAGTTTCATATTTTAAGTAGTTAAGTAGTTTTCAAAAAGAAAAATCAGAAAAACATCAATTTAAAATCAGTGATAGCATTTATTTAATAGGTTTTAGCTTTTTGATTTTTCTTTTTAGCTTATTAATAAGCAAATCTTGTTTTTACACTTTTGTTAGTTTTCTGTCATCATATAGTATTTTTAGAAAAAGTTTCATAATTTTCCTAATCTTTTTAGTATTTATTATAATTTTAAATAGTTAAAAAATAGTAATTAATTAGTAATAAATAATTAAAAAGCATAAAAAATATCTTTTCAGTTTTAAAATTAGTTTTATCATATTTTAGATTTTTCCAAGTTAAAATTTTATTTTTCCAGGTTTATTTTATATTTTCTAGTATTTAAGTGTATTTTAAATAATAATTAATTAGTAATAATTAGATAAAAAGTGTGAAAAATATATTTTTAATTTTAAAATTAGTTTTATAATATTTTAGATTTTTCTGAATCATAGTTTTATTTTTCTAGCCTTATTTTGTATTTTCTTCTATTTTAGAGTATTTATTAAATAGTTAAAATAGTTTTTAATTAATAATAATTAATTAAATAGTTATAAAAATAATTTTCTTTTTCTAATAATTTTCTTTTATTTTTAGGATTCCAAAAATGTCAATTTTATATTTTTAGGTCTTTTATTTCTTAGATTCACTTTTTATTTTGTACGTATACGTAGTTTTTAAACGTACATTTTGCGTTTCTTTTATCTGATTGTTGTGCTTTCCAATTCTGTATTCCATTCTATTCCAATCAATCAGTAGTGTAATTTCTCAATCAAAACCTTTACTGATCACTATCCTTAGTGATCACTCTATCATCTGAGTTAGTTTTGACACACCATTGAGTCTCCGTGGGACTAAACGACCCGGGAATTCATTGTATTCTCCAGGACTTCATTGTATTTGTGTTTTAAGCAGTTTTAAGCTTCTTACGGTTAGCCATTCACAAGTGGCTAGCTTGTGTGAGGTAGTTTGACTGTTCAGCACCAATCACTACTAATCTCATTCTTCGTGTCTCATTCTTCACGTACCCATACTGCATGTATAACACGTAATCGTTATTACCTCAACTAATGATCCATAAATCATCAAACAACTACTTTTCCTATGAAAATGACTAATACCCTGACTAACATCCTAAACTAACATAACACAATATCATCTATAAATCAATAAACATCCTAAACTAACAAACTAGCATTAAATTATAACATTTATACCTGAGATATTAGGCTCAATAGGAAGAGAATCAAGTCCTTTATAATAGCCCTCAAGAGTATTTCATTGACTAACATTTATTTTCATTGATTATGCATTTGATTGAAAACCCTAAATCTGCTATTAATTATAATCTAACTGTGTGTTTTGACCGAGTGTAAGAGAGATAAATGTGTGAAATACTGAAAGTCAAACACACACTACTTGACCATTTTCTAATAAAAGTAAATAAATAAATAAAACTAACTTATTTCTTCAAGTTAATAAAGCATTAAAACCTAAAATTAACCATTGTACTGATCATTGATCATTGATCATTTACATATAATTACTTATATAAACAAAGTAGCAGTTAATAGCAAGCATCCATACAACCATCAACTATACATCATCAAAACACAAAAAAAACTTCCAAAGCTTCCTATGCTCCATCTTCAGACTCATCAACTTCATCCAAATCTTCCAAGAACTCCTCCTTCTCCGACAGACTCCGACGACATAGCACCAAAAGCTGAGCCAGCAAATCAATCTTCCTTCGATCCTTCAACTGTATCTCACGAAGGGCATACTCACCAGTTGTTGCAACAGCATTGAAACGAGTAAACAATCTACCAGCCTCATCGATTGTCTGTTCTTTTTTGGCAACAATTTCCCTCAGAATGCTGCTCTCTTCTCCCATCCGCTCGATCAACTTTTTCTCCTCTGCTATGTCTTGCAATATCAACAACCTGAAAGCATCGCTGAGCTTGCCGGATTCAGTGGCGGCTTTCATTTCATCGATATTAGGTGTGGAAGACATTTTGTGTGTTTAGGGGTAAAATTATTGATAGTTGTGTGTTTAGAGTAAAATGATTGATACTTGTGTGTTGATTTTATGGTTAGGTAAGTATACATAATTACAATGTACCTCACAATTTGCACAAATAATCACAAAAAAACACTTAAGAGGCATCGGAAAATTTATTTTGGGTGTTACTGTAGCCCCTTCATATTCTTCCATGCATAAATGTGATATGCAATAGTTCAAGAAAAAAGAAAAGAAAAAAGTGATACGCAGGAGGAGTATTTAGGAAGATATCTAATATTGCAATTTAAACCCTTCATTTTTTTATTGGATCTAAACCAGCCCCTATATACTAGGGGTGTTCACGGGGCGGTTCGGCTCGATTCGTTTAGAGATTTTAACTATCGATCACGGGGCGGGTAGTTCATTCTACTATCCAAAACCGAACCGTACTAGGTGGGTAACCGGACATGCGGGTATCCGAAATAAGCGGTTACCCGCGGTTCGGGTCATGGTTAACCATTCAAAAAAATTAATCGAATCGAATCGGGCGAACAATAACATAAATTATAATGTAATATGTCATTTTAGTAAAATAAAATAACACTAAAGATATTAGAATAATAGTAATGTTGTTGTGTCGCAATAGCAACATTCAAATTACCATATCTAACAAAATAAGTAATACTACTTATTCGACGTTTATAGATTACGATCACATTAATGATATGTAATCCATGGACGTTAGTAAATGATCAAATTAGATAAGTAAAAATGCATTATGAACCGTGATAAGCGGGTTTTTCGGTTTCGGGTTTTCTCAATTTCAGTTTCTTCGGTTATCGGTTTTTAGCGGTTATCGGATTTGCTCAAATTCTTAAAATTTATGTCAACTGCAATACATCGACCAAAATCAAAGTTAGTCATCTTTACAATGTAGCACATTGACAAAAATCAAAGTTAGTCATCACTACAACTTTGGCAAACAATGAATTCGGTGGTTATTAATTTGCGAACCATGCAAATTTGCATAACAAAACCCACGTAAACATTACCCGACAAGGTTACAACAACATTACGCAACAAGAATTGCTGACACAATAGGATGCTGACACATGATAACATTAATTGCAATACCTTACATGTAACTACTTGCATACAATATTACGTAAATTGCTGACACAATAGGATGCTCACACATATGTTTAGCCATACTATATGAGTTAGGGGTTGTTTACTTTTTTGAAAACTTTTTTTGCCCGTGTATACACGTTTATACACACATTCATACGTTCATACACGTTTTTGTCTGTTTTAATACGTTTTCGTACGTCTTTGTCCCCTTTAATCTGTTTTTATACGTTTCCGGTTTTGTTTACAGTTTTTCGTCCGTGTTTACACGTTTTCGCTAGTTTTTTCATGTTTCCGTCCGTTTGAATAAGTTTTAGTCTGTTTTACATACTAACGTACATTTTCAAACGTTTCATACATTTTCATATGTTTTACATATGTTTTCGTCCGTTTTCGTCCGATTTACCTCGTTCTCATCCGTTTTTACCCATTTTCGTATGTTTATAAGAATTTTTCAACCGTTTTCAAAGGTTTTCTTACACTTTTACACAGATTCGTACGTTTATACAAGTTTTCGTCTGTTTTAATACGTTTTGGTCCGTTTTCTTACGTCTTTGTCCCTTTTAATCAGTTTTTATACGTTCCCGTTTTTGTTTACTGGTTTTCGTCTGTGTTTTCACGTTTTCTCTTAATCCGTTTGTATAACTTTTTACACACATTCGACCGATTGCAGCTGTTTTGCACGTTTTCGTCCCATTTACCCCGTTTTCATTCGTTTTTACCCATTTTCGTATGTTTTTAAGAATTTTTCAACCGTTTTCAAAGGTTTTCTTACACTTTTACACAGATTCGTACGTTTATACACGTTTTCTTCTGTTTTAATACGTTATGGTCCGTTTTCTTACGTCTTTGTCCCTTTTAATCGGTTTTTATAGTTCCCGTTTTTGTTTACAGGTTTTCGTCCGTGTTTGCACGTTTTAGCTGGTTTTTTCATCTTTTAGTCCGTTTGTATAACTTTTTACACACATTCAGCCGATTGCAGCTGTTTTGCACGTTTTCGTCCCATTTACCCCGTTTTCATTCGTTTTTACCCATTTTCGTATGTTTTTAAGAATTTTTCAACCGTTTTCAAAGGTTTTCTTACACTTTTACACAGATTCGTACGTTTATACAAGTTTTCGTCTGTTTTAATACGTTTTGGTCCGTTTTCTTACGTCTTTGTCCCTTTTAATCAGTTTTTATACGTTCCCTTTTTTGTTTACTGGTTTTCGTCTGTGTTTGCACGTTTTCGCTGGTTTTTTCATCTTTTAATCCGTTTGTATAACTTTTTACACACATTCAGCCGATTGCAGCTGTTTTGCACGTTTTCGTCCCATTTACCCCGTTTTCATTCGTTTTTACCCATTTTCGTATGTTTTTAAGAATTTTTCAACCGTTTTCAAAGGTTTTCTTACACTTTTACACAGATTCGTACGTTTAAACACGTTTTCTTCTGTTTTAATACGTTATGGTCTGTTTTCTTACGTCTTTGTCCCTTTTAATCGGTTTTTATACTTTCCCGTTTTTGTTTACAGGTTTTCGTCCGTGTTTGCACGTTTTAGCTGGTTTTTTCATCTTTTAGTCCATTTGTATAACTTTTTACACACATTCGGCCGATTGCAGCTGTTTTGCACGTTTTCATCCCATTTACCCCGTTTTCATTCGTTTTTACCCATTTTCGTATGATTTTAAGAATTTTTGTGTCAACTCAAGAAGCGAACTTAATTATCCATTTTCGGTTTAAAACCATATGTGTCAACCTAATAATCAAGCTTAATTTCGGGTCAACCCAAGAAGCGAACTTAATTCATAATCGGTTTTCGGTTCGCTTTGGTTTAATTATAGTTCGGTTCGTTTCGGTTTTCGTGTTGACAAAAATAAAAATATAACAGATTTAACGAAACAAAACCCGATAACCGAACGGATCAACACCCCTAATTTATAGTCATAGTTTAAAAGAAGGAGGACTTAGTTTGCCGTTTTTAAACATTAGGTCCTTAGAGATTGGTGGATCTTAGGGATGACAGGGAGGCTGCGAGGTCTAAGCTGCAGGGGTTGAATAATCTCATTACTCAATCTTAGGAGGAAATCGATACCAAGGAAGAACAAATTCAGGCGATGAATGGTTGAAGGGTTTCTCGCTATGGAATGGGATGTTTTCTTTGCTCTAGTGTCATCTGTTTATGTCTAATGTCTAATGTCTAATGTCTTGGTTTAATGGGATGGTATGTAGATATATTAACAATGGAATATGTATGGATCTTTTGATGGTTTATCCATACGAATGCTAATTATGTTTGTTAATATAAGTAATGTGTTTGCTAGTTTGTTTCATCTTTTTTTTCATGTTGTTTTGAATTTAGGAATTGGTTGTGGTGTTAAAGTTCATATTCGCACTAGTATAATGTATTATTGTAGGATTAGGATGTTCAATTTTTAGATTGTTGTCAATTTTTTTATGACTGATTATGAAGTTTAGAACTGGAGGCGTTTGTTCATGACAATTATTTTTTATTGAACCACTATATTGGGTGTTTTTGTTGTTGTTTCTGCTTTAAGTTAATTGCATTTACATGTTTTCTTGATTTTTTTGACTACTTGAGGATGTTAGAGCTTATCTAATTGCTTATAAATAGCTTATTTATAGCCTTAAAGTAAGGTCTTAGGGCTGTTTGATGTATCAGCAGTTCTTGGTTTGATTTGCCTATTTTTGTGCTTAATTGTTTATCTGGAACTGCTTATTAGTTATAGTTGCTTAATTAGTTGCTTTAAGTCCATTTTTAGCTTTTGATTATTCATTTGTATGCGCCATGTGGTGATTTTAGTGTATCTGCAGTTATATGTGTTTTTGACACAGCTGGTTTGAAGTAATATGAGTGTTTGGGACTGTGGGTAAGCACCATTTCTGTCAGGGGTGTTTTTGGTTTCAAAAATTGTTTGATTTGGAGCCACATTTTAAAATTATCAAATTTTGAGCCAAATTTTAGCCAAAATTTTTAAAATTACTTTGGAAATTATGGTTTCCTTAATTGAAAAACTGCCCCATCATTAGCCCTATTTTTACTCCAATAAATCAGGCTTCAAGCAAAACAACCAGAACTTCAATTTTTACACCATTATTTACCAATTAAGTTTACTAATTTTCTTTAACACATTACTTCTGACGAATCATGTCAACGCAAATCACTTATCCGGATGATTTGGTTTATTCTGATCGTGAAATTGAAAACACTTTAGAATATGAATCAGAGACGTATTCAGATGAGGGTGAGGATGCTGGAAACAACCATTCAAATGCGAATGTTGTTAAGAGGGGCATAACTAGGTTAGCTAAGTTTCACAGGGAATATGGAAAAACAGACAGAATAAAGGTCAGTGTAACCTTCGATGCACTGGATAGGTTATTAGGAAAAAACAGAGCATTGTTTTCAAGTTTTTAGGGTGATTTGGTTCGTGAGCATATAGGTGTCAGGATTCTAACCTGGAGGAAGGTTGATTCAGAAGCAAGAGATAAAATGTGGGACGAAATCACGGTACACATATACTTTTTTTTTAACTAGTAGTGGCTTGGCTGTCGTAGATACAAGGTGTTAATAAGTTTATCTCTGCATTTACAGTATGTGCAACTAATTAACAACAATTTGTTAATCTTTGCAGCGATATTCTGATGTTGACTTGACGGTCAGAAAGCTGATAATGAATCGTCTTGGTCAACTTCTAAGGAATTTCAGAATGAAATTGATACAAAACTACATATTGCCCAACCAAAATACCCTTTCAAAACTAAATGACGTCCCGACAAAGTATAGTGCAATTATAAAAGCCGAAGATTGGGTTAATTTTGTAAACTACACAGCCAGCGAGGAATACAAGGTGTTAATTATTCATTTTTATTCAAGTTCAAATATCTTTCACCTTTTCATATGTTTCCATATGTATTAGTTGTATACTATCAGCATTACTACATCTAAACGCCGTATGATTTTGTGTTGCAAGGTGAGATCAGCAAAAGCTAAAGTGTCGCGTTCCAAGTCTGTTTATGATCATACAATGGGACGAGGTGGATACGCCCGTGTGATAGAAAAAATGGTAACAGTAAACATTTGCACATTTACATTTGCATTTAATAGCATCATAGTTTCGTTTATATTCGTTTATCTTACATTTGTATGTATTTGATGTTTATAAGATCGAGAGTAAAGAAATTGAACAAGATGAAGAACCACCGCGTGGTACGCTGTGGTTGAAAGGAAGGGTGAAAAAAGACGGAGAATATCACGATGATGATATCAGATCAGTGGGAGAAAAATTTGTAAGTTTGACTGCAAATTTTATTATTATGTTTGTTTAGTTATAAGTTAATACTGCTACTGTATTACTTAAAACTGTTAGTTATAAGTTAATACAGGTAGTGTTTTAGTTAATACTTTTAGTTAATACTGCTACTGTATTACTTAAAACTGTTATTTATAAGTTAATACAGGTAGTGTTTTAGTTAATACTTTTAGTTACAAGTTAATACTGGTAGAATTAAATAACCTATTTCCCATATTGTTTGTGCAGAAAGAAACGGACGACAAGATCAAACAAGGAATCTTGAAGCTTGATCATGGCACTGATGCCATGACAGTTGTATTAGGTAAGGAAAAGGGAGGATATGCGAGAGGAGTGGGAGGTGGAGTAACCTACAAGAGGTATTTTGATCTGCCTCGAATCAGACAAGCATCTGATGAAAGAGTGGTGTTACTTCAAAGTGAACTTGCTGATGAGAGGCGCCAACGTCAAGAAAAGAGGTTGTAATACAGGATTTGATGAAACAATTGGCTGCACAAAGGGGGCAGTTGCAGTCAACTTCAACTCCATTGACAGAAACGGAAGTAAGACATAAGAAAGTAACATTCCATCTTTTTTTTACCCTTTTAAATACTGCTTCAGTCTTCTTAAACAATTTATATTTCAGGTGTCTCCGGTGAACATTAATCTTTTAAATAGCAGTGCTGATGAGGATGCCGGAACACGTGTTGCTGGAAGTCTAATGGACTTGCAACTTTGGAAAAGGAAATTCAAATAAGTGTAAGTAATAAATCACCCCCCCTGGGATTTTTGAATTCTACATACATTATTTATTTACCGTGTATTATACATATAGGAAACTGTTAAATCTGTCGCATCTAAGAAATCGACTAGATCAAAACGAAAGGATTCTTCACGTCAACTTTCTGGATCACAAGAACATGAGTCTCCATTAACAGTACTACCACAAGTATGTATTTAAACATTTTCATATGTTCTTTAGTTTAATTAATTACTGATACATATATACATGCAACAAATTATCTTTTTAGGTAATTAAGTGCAGACTGTGGCACTTAAAGAAATCAACTATTATTGCGGAGGGTACCGTGTACAAAACTGATGGAAAACAAATGCTTCATAACAAACCACTCCCAAAGGATTGCTACAGAGTATCTATTGAAAAATCTTTAGTGGATGCAGCGTGCATACCGGATGTAGGAAGTAACGGTCTCAAAACAGTTAAGGATGCAGTAGGTGGTTTTTATGCATGGCCAAAGGATCAAGTGGTTTTCGATGAAAAGGTACATAGATGCATGTGTTTTATAAACCTACATATATCATTCTTCATATTTAATTCAGTGTTTGATACCCCGGCTTTTGTTTCCTACAGGTAACACCACCAAGTACCATAAAACTGATTGGTGAGAACAGAACTGCACCTAAATTAAATACGAAGCGCTACGTCTCTAGTCATACCATGCAAAAGGAAGCTAAGAAGATCAAGAGTCAGAAGTCGTTAAATTATTAAGAATTTTATTATGTACGACATTACAATTTTATATACATTCCAATTTTATTGTATTTGAATATATTTTGAATATAATTTTATATATTAGAATTTGTTTTGATATATATTGATTTCTTATATGTGACTAAAAGATTCATATAGTCACAATTATTAACACTTTTTTGTCACAGTTTGCTTAATTCGATGCGTGACTAAATGTTAGAAAGCGCCACACAAACATAAAATTAATGTGGCCATTGGATGAGCAATAGTCACACAAAACACACATTTCTTCACTTAAAACACCACATGGTCACACTTATTAACACTTTTGGCCACTTTATGCTTAATTTGTATGTGACTAAATACCCAAAAGAAACATGCTTTGTGTGACTAAATGTTAGAAAAGGCCACACAAACATAAAATTCATGTGGTCATTGGATGATCAATAGTCACACAAAACACACATTTCTTCACTTAAAACACCATATGGTCACACTTATTAACACTTTTAGCCACTTTATGGTTAATTGCATGTGACTAAATACCCAAAAGAAACATGCTTTGCGTGACTAAATGTTAGAAAAGGCCACACAAACATAAAATTCATGTGGCCATTGGATGAGAAATAGTCACACAAAACACACATTTCTTCACTTAAAACACCATATGGTCACACTTATTAACACTTTTGGCCACTTTATGATTAATTGGATGTGACTAAATACCCAAAAGAAACGTGCTTTGTGTGACTAAATGTTAGAAAATGGCACACAAACATAAAATTCATGTGGCCATTGGATGATCAATAGTCACACAAAACACACATTTCTTCACTTAAAACACCATATGGTCACACTTATTAACACTTTTGGCCACTTTATGATTAATTGGATGTGACTAAATACCCAAAAGAAACGTGCTTTGTGTGACTAAATGTTAGAAAAGGCCACACAAACATAAAATTCATGTGGCCATTGGATGATCAATAGTCACACAAAACACACATTTCTTCACTTGAAACACCATATGGTCACACTTATTAACACTTTTGGCCACTTTATGATTAATTGAATGTGATTAAATACCCAAAAGAAACATGCTTTGTGTGACTAAATGTTAGAAAATGCCACACAAATATAAAATTCAAGTGGCCATTGGATTATCAATAGTCACACAAAACACACATTTCTTCACTTAAAACACCATATGGTCACACTTATTAACACTTTTAGCCACTTTATGGTTAATTGCATGTGACTAAATACCCAAAAGAAACATGCTTTGTGTGACTAAATGTTAGAAAAGGCCACACAAACATAAAATTCATGTGGCCATTGGATGAGCAATAGTCACACAAAACACACATTTCTTCACTTAAAACACCATATGGTCACACTTATTAACACTTTTGGCCACTTTATGATTAATTGGATGTGACTAAATACCCAAAAGAAACGTGCTTTGTGTGACTAAATGTTAGAAAAGGCCACACAAACATAAAATTCAAGTGGCCATTGGATGATCAATAGTCATACAAAACATACATTTCTTCACTTAAAACACCATATGGTCACACTTATTAACACTTTTAGCCACTTTATGGTTAATTGTATGTTATTAAATACCCAAAACAAACATGATTTGTGTGACTAAATGTTAGAAAAGGCCACACAAACATAAAATTCATGTGGCCATTGGATGATCAATAGTCACACAAAAGACACATTTCTTCACTTGAAACACCATATGGTCACACTTATTAACACTTTTTGCCACTTTATGATTAATTGTATGTGACTAAATACCCAAAACAAACATGCTTTGTGTGACTAAATGTTAGAAAATGCCACACAAACATAAAATTCAAGTGGCCATTAGATGATCAATAGTCACACAAAAGACATATTTCTTCACCTTAAACAACATATGGTCACACTTATTAACACTTTTTGCCACTTTATGCTTAATTGTATGTGACTAAATACCCAAAACAAACATGCTTTGTGTGACTATACAGTGTTTATGGTCACTAATACGGATTAATCCAACAAAATTTGTACCTAATTAGTCACACATGTTACGGTTTTGGTTACTCTTTTGCAATAGAGACTAAAAAAAAGTCAAACACGTGACCATAGGGTACCTATGGTCGCGCGACCTTTAGTCACACACGGCCGAAAAAACATGTGTGACTATATGTATATCGTCACACATATTCGGTGTGGCCAAATCCACTTTTTGTTCTAGTGTTCTAGGAATTATTTTGTAGGCTTTTTATATTCTCAGTTTTCTTATGATTGTAATTAGGAGACTACACTTCATGAGATATTTGATTATATCATTTATCACATATATACATCTTATTTTTCTTTGTGAAAAAGATGAAATATATTGCACTAATATTTTTTTATTGTAGGTTCATCATCATATACACTCGATTGTATATAACTTACTCATCTAAGGATGAAGTTTGCATCAATTATTTTTCTTATTTTAGGTGCTTCTTGACACCCTAGAACAAGGAGGAATATCCTTTAAGCACTCATATTGCATCGTCAATACACTTGGTTGTATATGACATATTTGTCTAAAGACAAAGCTTCTATTATACTAATATTTATTTTGAAGGTTCATCTTGATGCCCTAGAGCAAGGGGAGCTTCAGTCAAGAATTTACTGAATGCATCTTATACACACTTTGTTGTATAACACTTACTCGTCCAATGACGAATATAGTTTTGCACTAATATTTGTTTTGTAGGTTTTTAATCATACCCTGACGCCTCAAACAAGGGGGAGCAACCGTCAAGAGGGAGCATGCACGCATTTAGCATCATTCTTACTTTTCAACAAGCATTTGTGCTTCGATAAAAAGTGGAGAAAATAGGCTAACATTGCTATGCATTTTTCTTTTTCATATATTTCTCATAATTTTTGTTGCATACAACTAACCTTGATGTAGGTTAAGCCTCTTTATTTGATCCATGGATCCGCTACCAAACAAGGGACGGATTGAAGTGGATGGTTTAACTTCACTAGGGATGATGCAAGCTCACCTTTTTGGTGAGAAATAAAGTTAAACTCCAAAGACACGCCCTTTTTGTTTCGACAAAAGGGGGAGAAGAGTGTAAACGGAGAAGGTAATGTAAAGGTAGTAAGGATACAAGTAACCTTTTACATTTTACTTTCTATTACGTTTACATATATTTGTCATCATCAAAAAGGGGGAGATTGTTAGTGCAAATATTACGATATTTAATCTATACAGTCTCGTTTGTTTTGATTGATGACAAACGTGTAACTTGTAATACATAACGTAAAATGTACAAGTTACTTGTAATCACACTTTGTCTCAACATACATTCAACAGCTCTCGATGTCTCAAGTCCTCGTATGTTACAACACATGTTCGTACATGTTTGTTATGTGGCATTATGATCAAACCCATTAACAAATCATTTAGAATGTTTAAAATACATTTAGAGTCACTAAGTATTTTAATAGGTTAACCATTCTATTTCGAACCTCATTTTACATTTTGCATTCACAAGTATTTCAAAAAGGTAACTAGACATTTTATTAACTAGTTACATAATACTTTTTACAAGTTTACCTTGATAAACCTTTTAATCTAAAAGTGGAAATACATGTTACATCATGTCATGCATCATCTTTGAAATCCTTGGAAGATCACTTGAATATTTTGGTTAGATTGATACTCAATATATTAAATGTGATCTTAGTAAGATTGGGTAATATCTTGGAAAGATTTGAAGAAAGACTTTTTAGATTTTATGTCAGGCACCCACGGAACCCTTTTGTATAAAGGGCGGAACCCTTTAAAGGGTTCCTTGGTCCGTGGACGCTCCTGTCCACTTTTGGCTATAAATAGAAGCCCATTGTTTTCCCATTTCTTCACCACTTCAAATCACATCTTCTCCACCTTCTTGCATACATTTAGATCAATCATTAACAATGTAGTAACATACATTAAACACCCTAATGATCATGATCATAATGCCTCTAACATTCATCTTTGTTGTAAGCATACTCTTTGATCAACCAAGGAAATCTTGGAGATCTAGCCATATCCACTCACCACAAGTTGAAGATCTATCACAAGAAGTTTAGGGAACATGTGATCTTCATCATGAAGGCTTCCTATCAATGGAAGTTCATTTAGAAGTAATTATTCATATCCATTAGACATTTGTGTCATGGATCATTAGTGTAAACATCATTGCATCATAACAACACTTTCACCATACTAGATTAGATGGTTTATGTGTTTGTGCCATAAAACACAAGGTTTATTATGTTGGGCCATAAAAAATATTGGGAGTGGTTGTACCCTTGTAAAAGAACTCGACATCTAGCTTAGTGTCGGAAATATTGTATAGGCGACGTTAGGTTGGTTCTACCTCGAACTAGAACCCGGTATTTAGATTTGTACCAGAAAAAGTGTAAGCGACGATTGTAAGGTTTTCTCCGCCGAGAAGGGAGCTCGTTGATTTAGTGAAGTAACTCTCGAGTTGGGTACTCGGGGAGTGAAGTAGGGCGGAAAGGAGATCCGTGACCGAACCACTATAAATCCTCGTGTTCGGTTTGCACTTTCCTTTCTTTATCTCTTTACTTTTATACTTGCACTATACTATTGTTTGTGATGTGGTTTGATGTTCATGATTGTGTGACAACTTGGTTTACCATGCTTTATATTAGTCACAAACAATAATTGGTACTTTCATATTATAACAAGCTTCATAAGCGATTTGATACTAAAGATCTAAAGTTTTTAAATGGTAACGTATTCACCCCCCCCCCCCTCTACGTTTCCACATGTTGAGTAGATATTTATTTTTTTATTTTGAAGGATCACATATGATTCTTGATAAGAATCAAATGTGATTTACAAATTATTCTATTGCAAGTATATTAATTCTGATTTTATATCAATAATCACATGTGATCTTGAATACAAATCACATGTTAAGTCTGATTCTGATTCAAATCACATATCAATAATCACATGTGATCTTTTTTACTGCTTTGTTTGTGTTAGAATAAACTACTGCAATCACATGTGATTTTATTAAGAATCACATGTGATTCTGTATGTTTTATTATTATGAAATTTAGTTTATGAATCACATGTTTAAGTCTGATTTGTATATTCTTATTTTTGATGAAGGTGTTATTGTCTCTAAGAATATTAAGAAAAAGAAAGGTTCTGATGAAGAAAGAGGTTCATCGAAGCACAGGAAGCTTGACAATTTTAAGGTTTTGTTTGAGACGTTGAAGGGTTTAATGAAAGATGCTTCTGATTCTGAAGATGAAGGTATTGCTGAGAGGTCGAAAGTGAAAGTTAAGAATCAAAAGGGTAAGGTGAAGAAGGTGAAGAAAGAGGTTTCCGAAACTGATTCTGAAGATGAAGGTATTGCGGAGAAGTCGAAAGTGAAAGTTCATAATCAAAAGGGTAAGGAGAAGAAAGATTTTTCAAAAACTAAGAAACAAAAGGGTAAGGTTAAGAAAGAAGATGCAGATTCTGAAAATGAAGATGTAGGTAATGTTGGGAAGTCTAAGAAGTTGGGAAATAAAAGTATGTTGTTGTCACAGGCTGAACAAGAGCAGTTAGAGTATCTTGAAAAATTTCCAAATATGAGGGTAAGGAATGCTCCTTCTTCTCTGTTTTCTTCTATCCGTGAATCAAAGGTCGACATGGGTCCATTTCTTACTCAATTAGGTTTTCAGTCGTTTCGTAAAATTTTCATTGATCAACTTCCATCCAAGTTGGGTAGGTTTGTTGTTGCCAATTTCAAAACAACAACTAATAAGATGGATTTGTTGAACGGTTTTTCGATTGATGTCACTCCAGAGAAAATTTGGGATATGTTAGGGATTCCATTTGGTGGTTCTTCATTGTTTTCATTTGAGGAAAGACCTATTGACCATCCTTTTGTGAGATCTTGGGTTGAGCAGTTTTATCCAAATTCGTTGAAAGACATACGGACGGCGGATGTTGCTAGGAAGTTGGTTACAGCAACAGTAGTTGATAATCTTTTCAAACTTAACTTCGTAATGTTGTTTGCCAACACGATGGGTAGGTGTGAAACGACGAAGGGGCAACTTTGCTTAGATGTTGTTAGATATATTCCTGATGATCTTCCGATTTCTGACATCGAATGGTGTAGTTATATACATTCGTGCCTTCAATATAGTACCAACCCGAAAGGAGATTGCCATTACACCGGTCCATTAGCCGTCCTCATGGTAAGTTTATAGATTTAATTAAATTTAAAAATGGTTCCTGGTTCTAGTGATATGTAACTTTTATTGTTTTTTTTTCTTTTCAGCTTGTGTATCTAGACTCTACCAAATTTGAGAAGTTTCATGTTGTCCGTTTGCGTCCGGCCATCTTAAATTGGTCGACAACCTTAATGAGACAACGCATGGAGCTTGAACTCGCTGAAAGGAAGTTGGGGTGTTTAGAGTTGAATGGTGAGTGGTCTGAGGCGAAGGCTAAAGAGTCAGAGGGGTTCATTGATGCTGGTTTGTCTGAATCTTCTGACAAAGAGGTTTGTATAATACATTTTATAATTGTTCATTTGAATGCATTAAAAGAGAAATCACAAATCATTAGTCAGAATCACATGTGATTTTATTAGAATCACATGTGATTTTATTCCTGTTGAATCACATGTGATTTTGTTAAGAATCACATGTCATTCACTTCAATATTACTTTTCATTGACATCATTATTGAATACAGGTTTTGTTTAACAAACTTGAAGAAAAGCTTTCTTTGATATATTTTGAAAGACGTGCTCTTGAAGCTGATATGGTAGAAGCATATTTAAAGTATGCTGATGATGAAAAATTCATTGAACTTAATGAGAAATATTGTGAGCTATTCAAGAAACCTGTTTCTTTCGGCAACAATGAAAGTCAGGATAAAGATGGGTCTGATGCTGATAATGATGGTGTAAGTGATGATGAAAATGATGGTGCTGATAATGCTGGAAATCGTAAGGATGGCAATGTAGAGGATTTCGGATTCAGGAAAATTAGTTAAGATAATTTTGAAAAAGATGCATCTCAGGAAACGAATTCTCAGGTTGACAAGGAATCGAATTCTCAGGTTGAGAAGGAAGCTGTCATTCAAAAGGAAACAGTCATTCCTGCTGATATTGATAAGCCAGCTGAAAATGTGGCGGGTGTTGAAGATCACCAGTACGCCTAAGACTTATACTCAGTGGCTAGAGAAGAATGTCGATATGGTGAATGAGGTGATTTATTGTATTGTAGATGAATACCTATATGTAATACTCTAACAGAATACAGCTTTGATTAGTTTGTCTTTTAATTTTCATTTTTCTTTTTAATTTAAATTATGTTGTTTTGTATCAGGGTCAAGCAGTTGATGAAGAGATGAATCTGAATGTGGTCGTCCCGAATCAAGGTCCGTCTACTCCTGAGAGAGTGGCTACTCGTGCATCGAACGTTAGTCCTGAGGTTGTTCTTCCTGAAAAACGAGCTGTGAAACCGTCTCCGTTCCTCTGCTCCCCATACATGAATAAGAAGACCAAAGTTGTACCGAACATTACAATGGTGGAATTTATGGTCGGAAACAGCTTGTTTTCTATGCAGGGTGACAAGATGTAAGTTTATCTGTTTATTATTTTAGTTATTTTTTTTTAACTTTGAGCTTATGTCACATGTTCTTGTAATTTTGAGGTTGTTTTACCCTGATCACATGTGATTCTTCACTGATCACATGTGATTCTTCACTGATCACATGTGATTTTACCCAGACCACATGTGATTTTACCCAGATCACATGTGATTTTACCCAGATCACATGTGAGTTTATCTAATTACATGCGTTTTTTTGTTTCTACAGTGAAACTATTTTTGAAACTCATTTTGGATATAAAGTTTCATCAGTTCGTTTAAGTATGGAAACTTTAACTCTCGGCTTGTGGGTCGATGTCAATGTTGTTGATTGTTGGGGTGCTGTTCTCAACCATGAAGAGAGTTTTAAGGAAGTTGGAGCCCCGTCGAGGCATTTCTTTCCGACTGGTTGTATTGTAAGTGTTTTTGTTATTTTTTATGAAATTTATTGTATAATTATATATTTTTGATTATACATTTTATGTTTGTTATTTTCTACAGACAGAGCAAATGCTTGATGGTAGTTTGGATTCTGAGCAACAATGGAAAAGTTTTGAAGCACAAGTTTTGGGTCATTTCAAAGATAATTCTGATAGAATTAGCCTAAAAGACGTTGATTTGGTAATGTCATTATTTTTTTAGAATTATAATTGTTAAATCAGGTATTTTTATTAAGTTTAGTTTTTTTTTTTTGTTAAATCAGGCATTTTTTCCAATTTGCAATGATGGGCATTTCTATGTTGTTGTGTTCAGCCTTTCTAAATCAATTGCGATGACAATCCTTGATAACATTGACAGTGGAGAATCTTATGATAAAAAGTATAAAGGATCATGTGATGTTCTTGTAAGTTTGAGTTTTATTTTACCCAGATCACATTTGATTTTACACAGATCACATTTGAATTTACACAGATCACATGTGATTTTACCCAGATCACATGTGATTTTACAATGATCACATGTGATTTTACACAGATCACATTTGATTTAACATGTTCATTATTTATTTGTTTTTTGTAGAAAAATATGTTTTCCCGTCATCTACAGTTGTATGGCAACAAAAAGTATGCTAGCATCATTAAATTGAAGCCAAAGATCCCAAAGCTGAAATGGAGGACTAAGTCAAACTACCGTGATTGTGGTATTTTCGCCATGTTTCATATGGAAAACTATATGGGTGAAGCTCCTACAAAGTGGGATTGTGGCCTTGTTCCTGATTCAAATGTACAGTTCGACATGTTGAGGAAGCTGAGGTTCAAGTATTGTACCAAGATGCTGTTACATGAGCTTAACGTGTATCGGGAGAGGATGCTTAGGGATGCAAAGGAGTTTGACAAAGTTGATTCTGCAACAAAGTTCATAACAATTGTGGAAGCATATAAGAACAGGAACAAACATGAGGATGTTAAAGACATGCGCTTGATACAACAGTAAGTGTTATCGTCAAGACTTGGAGAATCGTCTTTTGTGCCTTTTGTGAAGGTGTATAAAACATTTCTAGATCAGTAGTTTTAGTTTTATCTTAAGTATGTGAAGTTCAGTAATTTCCAGGGTTTGAACACTAAGTATGTGAAGTCTAGTAATTTCCAGGGTTTGAACACTAGTAAAACAGGGTTTGAACACTAGTAAAACATAGCAGGGTTTTTCTTTTTGTGTTTTGGGAAATCAATTTAAATCATGCTTTTGTTATAACTGATTTCAACAGTAGTTGTTTCTTTTTAGTTTCTCTCTAGTGCCTTATTATTTATTTTGCATATACTTACTTAGGAATGAAACATCAATCACATGTAATCTGGGTACAATCACATGTGAACTGAGTACAATCACATGTGATCTGGTTACAATCACATGTGATTTCGTATAAAATCCCATGTATTCAACAATCTTTACATTCCATAAGTAAACAGGAGTTTCATAAGTAAACAAGACTTTTATAAGAAAGTAAACAATCATTCAATGTATTATAGATTTGTAAAAATTCTAAATAAAATGAGTTTCATAAGTAAACAAGACTTTCATAAGAAAGTAAACAATCATTCAATGTATTATAGATTTGTAAAAATTCTAAATAAAATCATTATCCACTTCACGAGCCACAACATTTACTTGAACGGCCTGACCCACCACCGACCCTGTCCCAACACCAACCTCAACACCAAGACCTGACCCACTAGGGTTATTTACACCATATTGGAGACGGTTATGTGGCGCCTTTCGCCTTGCTTTAGGGTTCAATGGACAAGTTGTTTTTGTATGTGAGTTTGTCTTCTCTCCACAATTTCGACAAGGCTTCATTTGTTTCTTTTTAATTGTAAGTGCTTTTTCTTTTTCACTCTTTCGCCTTTTATTGCGTTCTGCTTCTGAAATATTCCCTTTGTTACTTGCTTTTGTTGGATTGTTAACTGTTTTTTTCTCAGGTTTAGAAATAGCAAAATGTTCCCCAATCACATCTGCCATTTTTCCCGAAGGAGCATTTGGCACCTCATCCTCCACTTCTTTCTTCAATTTCTTCATTTTTTCAACAAATTCACCCATCTTTACTACATCACTGCCCAACCGAAATAAACAATCATCTAATAGACAAGCTGCTTCATTTGTAAGTCTTTCAATTTCTACGTTTTTTCCCTATATCTATTTCTTTTTCTTCTCAAGTCTGGTGGAATTATATCCCTTGTCCACCGCTTCAAAATATATTGATTTGGAATGACGTCAATATCATGATTCTTGAAGACACAAAATATGTGTCGGCATAGGAACCCGTATCGAGCAAAATGTCTGCAGGAACATACAACCGACCCATCTTCTATAGTACGAAGTACCTTTTCAAATCAAAATAATACAAGAATTATATTCTGTAAATGTTATTTATATGAGATCACAAGTGATTGATATTGGCATCACATGTGATTCAACAAGAATCACATATGATTCAACAGGAATCACATATGTGATTCAACAGGAATCACATATGTGATTCAACAGGAATCACATGTGATTCTTTGTAAGAGATCACATGTGATTTATAAGAATCACGTGTGATTTACAAGAATCACATGAGATTAAACAAGAATCACATATGTGATTCAACAAGAATCACATATGTGATTCAACAAGAATCACATGTTATTTATATGAGATTCACATGTGATTCTTTGTAAGACATCACATGTGATTTAAAAGAATCACATGTGATTTACAAGAATGACATGTGATTCTCGTAAAAGAAACAGATAATTTTAGAATTCAAGATTACATACCTTATAGTCTACAACTGTTTGTGCTTCTGTATCGCTTTCGTCTTCAATTTCCTTGTTAAGTGTTCTATAAGGCATTGGATTTTTGTCTCTAACCATGACAATCTCACAACCTTCTTGTATTTTCAAATTCTGTATACTACAAGTCCAGCATGCTTCAGTTATTTCCTTTTGAACAAGCAGAAATATTGTCCTAGTATACACTTTTGCTGCATGACACTCAATTTTTAACCTTGTTTCACACTGTGGGGTTGCGTCTAGTGTTTTAAAGTCTAAATGTTCCTGCCTATAACGTTGCCTTTCCATTGTTGCTTCATAGGACATCATAAAACTAACTAGTGTTGCTCCTGGGCTTGTGAAACTTTTGAAGAACGAGTTTTCACTCTCAGACCTTGATGTGGTTCTCATCAATCCAAATAATGGAGAGTCTATAAAATAAACTGGAATCCACATTTTTCTAAGGTTAAACATCTTTGTCATCCATTTGTGGTTTTTCAAACCAAAATCTTCAATCAACTTGGCCCATTTCTCTTCAAATTCCAAAGGTTCCATGAACATAATCCAAATGATCTTCTTAAAATGCTTCTTGAAATCAGTTTCTTTGTATATTGCTTGACAAATCTGTTTTATTGTTAAATAGAGTTTTAGTGCCTTATTTTTCAACATAAATCACATTATATATTTCAGATTAATCACATGTGATTCATATGATTTTATAAACAAGTCACATGTGATTGTCAAATTATCATGTGATCCATATTTAAAGTGAATAAAAAATATATTGTTTAGAGAATATATTTACCTTTGCATGAATTTTTTGATCAATATGCCACATGCAAAGTCTGTGTTTTGAGTTAGTGAAAACGGCTTCAATAGCTTTCTTCATTGCTCCATCTTGATCTGTTACAACCATGGTCGGTTCTTTATTGAATGCACTCATAAATGCGGTTAGTAGCCACGTGTATGATTCAGTATCTTCTTTTAAAAGCATTCCGGAACCAAAGGTGACACACTTTCTGTGATTATCTACGCCTGTGAATGGTACAAACACCATGTGGTACCTAAGAACATTACCTCAAATAATTAGTGTAATGTAGAAGTAAATCACATGTGATTTCTACTTTGATCACATGTGATTCCTAGTAAGAGGTATGGTGATCACATGTAGTACATCTAAATCACATGTGAGTTTCAATAAAATCACGTGATTTTTGTCATAAATTAGTTCACATAAAAAAAAAAAAAAAAAAAAAAAAAATCTTACTTGTTACTCCTGAAGGTTGCATCAAAAGAAACTATGTCTCCGAACTCTTTGTAGTTGCATTTTGCAACTCTGTCGGCCCAAAACATCGCCACTAACTCACTGTTTTCTACCTTATATTGAAATGTAAAGTTCGGGACATACATCTTTCTGTTTTCCATTTTGTTTATAAGCATTTCTGCATCACTTTCCCCTATGAAAGCATTTATATCCCTTTGATGATTCTTAAAATCATCAGATGTGCCATGAACGTATTCATACCCACCTTTCAAACTGGTTAAAAAGTTGTGTACCCGTGTTGCGCCAATCTTGTTTGTTGCCGCTTTGACAATAAACATTTTGTCTGCTTGAGTCATTCTTCTTTGTTTTCTTGTAAAATGTTTGTACTCTTTTGGAATTAGGACATGGTTGTGTTTAGCAATAAATTGAACTAACTTATATTTTCCAGAAACTTGGTCCAATTCTAACCTTATACGAGCTTTACAACCTGTTATATGCAGAGTTGTATTTCTCTTTTGTTTGTCACTGTTTTGAGGATCCAAAGTGTCGATATTAATACGTCTTGGAATACCTTCTTTATTACACATGATGTATTTGTGTTGTACCATTCCAGATTTTGTTAATTGTTGCCCTGACTTTTTAATTTGAAAACCTCCTGCTTCAGCATAAGTACTATACATCTCTATAGCTTCCTCTATAGTGTCATAGTATTTCCCCTCTTCTGGTACACGAATTCCTTCTACATGAGGCTCCCAATATATCGATCCACCCGGTGTTTCAGCATGCTCATATAAAGTTGGTCTTGGTGATCTCATAGAATCTGCATATGAAAAACAGAATTACTAGGAATAACATGTGATTTGTAACAAAAATCACATGTGATTTATAAAAAATTACATCTTTGTCTACATTCAAAACAAAACACTAAAACACTAAAACAGCTGATTTTGAATATAAATCACATGTGATTTACGAATTATTTAAATATATATTTTTTAATTTAAATCATTTTATTTACTCATTTCCTTAATCATATGTAAATCACATGTGATTTTCATGTGAAATCACATGTGATTTTCATGTGAAATCACATGTGATTTATAACAAATTACATGTTTGTTAGACTATTTTTGTTTTGTCTACATTCAAAACAAAACACTAAAACAGCTGATTTTGAATATAAATCACATGTGATTTTTGCAAATCACATGTGATTTATATTCAAATCAGAATAATAAAACAGCTAACTCACTTTTGATTTACTACATACAAAAAATTTGTTTAATAAACAACAAAGATCAAATCACACGTGATTCACCTTCAATTTCTTTCTCAACAAAACCTGTTGTGTCTTCAACTTCTGGTAAATGATCTTCCAGATCTGGTAAATCATCTACAACAGATGTTGTATTTATAGCATCTAATGGAACTTTGATTAGATTATTTTCATCTATAACGTTGATTAAATTCTGGTTTTTATTCATTTTTAATCGACGGCGGTGATACGGTGGTTTTTATGGTGATACGGCGGTGATACGACGGTGATACGGTGTTTTATGAGAGAGAAAGTGGATGAAGGTCATTTTTTATGGTGGTGATACGGTGGTTTTACAGTTATACGAAGGTTTTACAATGATACGAAGGTTTTTATGGCGGTGATACGGTGGTTTTACGGCAGTGAAACGGTGTGGTTAGAGGATAGTGATGAAGGTTTTTATTTTTCCGGCGTGGTTAGAGGATTCCGGCAGAGGCGTGTTTCAGTTTTGAGGGGTGCGTGTTTTTATGATAGGTCATGTGTAGATATTTTTCTTTTATTGGATAGACGTAAAATTACAATCATGCCCTTGTTTGTAATTTTCAGATATCATCTCCACCATTGGATCAAAAAGGAATGGATGGTGGGGATGTTATGGTTTGTTCTTTAGTAAATAGTGGGTTGTCATGGATCTCAACTCTTTTACACATAAGATGAGGCTTAATTACAACCTAATGCGTTGTGGTTAACAAAACCTAAAAAAATAATGTAAATGATTTATATAGATAGTACAAATATATAGATTAACATATCATTGATAAAATTATTGATGATGTTGTTAGTTTCCTAAAAACAGAAAGTCGCTCTCAAAGATAAATAAAAGAGCTGGAAATTAGCATAGAGTAGGTATTGAAAAGGAATATAAGCTATAAATAAGATAAGAGTTGCTTTTTTGCATGCCTTTTATATTTGAATACTCATAATTGCTTTTCTTAATGCATCAATTGTTGAAGATGCTTTTTGTTAAAATAAATATATTTATAACATATTGATTGTGATTCGTGAGATTATAAATTATATAGTTGTTAATTTTTCATTAGTTAAGCTTTTTATAGAGATAGAAATCTATTATCTTATATATTGATTTAATTTTATTTCTAAATATATATATCCTAGCTATATTAAGAAAGTGAACACAAACCAGTATATATTGTCAAATAATTCACGAATTTGTATTTTCTTAAAGATTATTTTTTTTTTTTTTTTTTTTTTTTTTTTTTGGTAAAGGGGAGTAATCCTGCACCCTGGTAAATATATTAACCAAATAAATGTTTAAGTACAATGTATATGAGTGAGATCCCATATATCAGCCCGTTACATAGGCATAGAGCTTACATAACAAGATACTTCCAATTATCTAAACAAGAAACAAAACACTACTCAAATGATAACATATGACACAACGAAAGAAGATTATTTCCTAGGACCTTGAAACGTTGTGCCATACATGGCATTAAAGGCATCCAAATTCCCAGGAATATCACGAACCAGTTTCGCATAGTCTTCGAAGTCATATTCATCATACTCATCTTCATACCCTTGGCCACCACCAAATATATTAGCAGATTCATCAAATGGGTTAGCAACAACCTCATCTTCAGAATCAGACACCTCAATCTCTCCCACTTTAGAAAAAAGGTTAGCTCTCTTAGTAGAAGAGGTAGACGGAATAGGTTGACCATCATCATCCACAAGAGTAGCTTTCCCAGCAATAAGTAGTTTTTCAATCTTACCAATTTTCTCAACTATGGGAGTAGAACCAACATCCATTGTTCCCATTGAATCACTCACAAGCGGAACATGTGATGTAGAACCAGTCTTATTTAACACATCCTCATTAACCTCCATTGTACGACCCTTATCCACATCTGCTTCCTTAGAACAACCAGTAGAATCCCCAATCATCGCCTCCTCATTAACCTCCTCAGTATTAGAATCAACCACAGGACTTTGAATGCCCGTGTCCTCATGCACTTCAAGTGTCCCAAAAGAGTTAGAAGTAGTAACAGGAGTACCTGTAGCATTAACAGTAGCAACGTCTAGCGTCTTCTTCTTTGGGATATAAACCTGCTTCCTAGGAGCAAATTTAGGACCCTTACCCATATTAATACCGCTAGACAACTTCGGACCTTGGGGTTTGGCTTTCCGATTCTGCACCACCTTAAAACCATCATCATTCACATCCAAGTTCGAGGTGTGAGCATCAGCATGATGCTCCTTAGGAGACTTAGGACAACAAGCATTATCATGCCCAAACACTTTACATTCCATGCAATGTGGAGGTTTCCATTCATATTCAACCTTGATACTAGCCGTCGTAAAACCACTATCATCCTTCTTAGGGATAGCCATAGTTACCACATGTTTAAGATCAGCTTCCGATGATAACTCAACAAGAGCACGAGCAAAACTAATACGACCCCATGAGTCAACGCACATGGAGCTAGTGAATGCATCTAACATGATCGGCTTACCCACCTGAGTAGCAATAAGGCTCAACCCGTCTTCCGAATATGCAAGTAATGGCACATTATGCAATTTAATCCACACAGGCACTTTGGTAACCTCACTTTTGGACAATAGCTATTTTCTTAAAGATGAATAATAAATTCTCTTAACTATTAAATTTATTTAATTTTTTGAGTTTTTAACCTTATCTGTTGTAATTAAAGTTATCATAATTAAAAATTAAACAATTAATTAACGTGAGACATATTCCATGTTTTACAACATGTTTTTTAATCATAATCATTACATATACATAAATATAGAAATAATGAATTTATTAAATGCTATTTTTTCATAATTATTAAGCTTAACCATAACTCTACGAGTTAATTAAGCAAACTCATATTTTCTTTTTTAATCATTTGAAATAATGCTTAGAGCACCCGATAAACAAACTTATCATTAAATTATATCTAATAATAACAAGCTACGTATAAAGATGTACCAAATCCGATAATGTTTAGTAACATCGCATAATCATGTCCATGACTACTATACATAACATATTTATGCATGTCTCCTCATCTTTGATAAATTTCAATAGAATTAAATTTAAATATGAAATAACTTTATATATTTTGTTGTGAATCTTTGATATGTCTAGACACAGCTTTGATAAAATGATAAAGTGATAAGTGATAAGGGAAGGGTAAGCCCTTTTGTCCTTTTCCTTCCTTTGTAAGTTATAAAGACATTTGCGTATTTGACCAACCCATCCATCAAAATTCAAAATTATTAAAAAATCACAAGATATTCGAAACAATAAAAAAAAAAACTAAAAATATTGCATGACCTCAGAATTCACTCGATTGCATTTGTAAGTTGCATCTTTCAACAAAAAATTGCTATTTAGAAAAAAAGATCATTACAATAATACATGTGCCATACGAAAAGAGTTGATTTGCACACATGTGTTCTTTATTGAGATACACCCATTCAATTCATGCATGCATTTGATAGTTGTACCATATTTCTATTATGCTTTTTTATCAATTTATACACATTCTATCCCTAACTAGCTGACATTAAAATGAAGTGAATCCCCTTTTAGGCTTATAGGGTTTTCACTTTTTCTTGGTGAGATTATAGTTTGTAGGGAACCTAGCACCTAGGATTTGATTAAGAAGGAACAATTTCATCGGCCTTTATTTGTTCCCTAAACTTTAAGCAACAAACTATGATCGTAAACATTTTGGTGGATATGGTCTTGAATGAGTAATATGTTATTCATGTTGATGCATGCACTACTGGAGGTTTTTTAGCTAATTGAATTATTCACATCCGTGTATGATCTAGATAATCTTATTAATCAAAAAAGAAAATCAAATCCATATTCCTTGACTCAGGGTTTAAAACTCGAGCTGATTCGTGATCTCAAAGACTCAGGTATCCAATATGGACTATTGTCATTCGTTGCATTGACAGTACAGTTTTTATTATGCTTGACATGATAAATGTGCTTGATTTATTTATCTTTCGCTTTTAGTCGTTACTTGTATATAAAAATCAGCGAAGGGACGCAAAATAGCAGAATGTATGATCATAAGTACAATTGTATGATTAATGTATGCGTATTCAGTATTTCAGTATTACAAATTACAGATGTTAGATAAAAAATGCTTTTTGAGAAGTAATAAAGTTACTAAAATTGTTTAGCAACAGAAATGGTAAAAAGAAGCTTTGCGGTTTGTGGGGAACATCATCTTCCAAAGAGCCAGGATTCACAGAATCTCTTTCATTAAATCTTTGGGGCCCGGCACGAACTTTGGCCACTTTTACTTTTATTTTTGCTTCTTTTATATGAAGTTACTAGCTACATCATGGATGAGTATTTCCTGTTTCAAGAAAACTTTAATGATTAAATATGATCATTCTTAAAAGGAGAATAGGTGATCGGGGTGATTAGTATTAACGGATGAACTTGTGGAGCTTTTGACATATCATTGCTTACCCATTTCATCAAATTACAATGCAATTTAAGATAACAAAATCTATTCATTAACTTGACATGGTTCAAAGAAATAAATGCCAATAAGTTATACTTAGCATGCACCGCATTATATTATAAATTTATAATTATCTATAAATTATATCCTCAAAGCAAATAGTCATGCAAGTAATAGTAGTATACTTGTATAATATTAGATTAAAGTTATAAAACTTTATTAGTTGCATGAAGCCATGATACAAAACGAAAAACATAGAGAGAAAAGCACACGAATGGTCCTTGTGGTTTGTGTTAACTTGCATGCTTGGTCCTTTGACTTTTTTCTAACCTAGATTGTCCTCAACTTATAACCCTTAACACCCATAGTCCTTTGATCAAATTGACGTTACATATGACCGTTAAAACTCTTCATGTAACTTGCACATGAATGTATTATAGTCATTTTATGTGTGTACCATCTCTTTATTTTTTGGAACACAAGATATGAAATATTTAGTTCAAGTCCACTCGAGTCACCATTTACCCATAACAAGCCATTTATCACCAACACCATTTTCATCTACAACTATCACCATCATGTCCTTTCACTAAATTAACCTCGACCACCGCACCCACACAACCACTATACGAATAGATTTGTACCGCCATAGCGTCGCATCGCCACCTACAAATCCACACGACCTTAGTTGTTTATATAACCTTTTCTATGAAGATGATTTTTATTTTTTGTAAATAATTTAGGGTTTTTATATAAAAGAAACGTTCGTATGAAATTGGTTCTATATGTAGTTTAGAGTTAATTACATAAATCGACCCTGTGGTTTACAAAGTTTTTTCACCTTTCGTCCAAAAACTTTAAAAATTACATCACCCGTCCTTGTACTTGACACTTTATAATAGACTCGTCCTTTGACCAAATAACCGTTAAAAAATATAGGTATTAAGTGTTTCCAAGTTGGGGACTATTTAGGTTAGAACGAAAGTTAAAAGACCAAACATGTAAGTTAAGAAACCACAAAGACCGTCCATGTATTTTACTAAAAATAAAAGATAAGTTAATAGAAAGGACAAAACAAGAAATTGATATGTATTTTGTTTATCACTTTCTTTTGATGGAAATCGTCAGTTAGGTTGCCCACAGTGGGTCGGTCGACTTTGTGAGTTGTCTTGGGTTGAGCATCAGTTGCCCCATTGTGGGTGGGTTGTCTTGGTCGGTCGAGGGACGAACTAGTTCGTGTAGACGACCTAGTTGGAAACAAACATACTTCCAAAAAATTGTACTATTTGGCATTAAAAAAAAAAATTGGTCACCAGTGTGGCAACTAGGTCGTCATCGGGTTGTCGGAGAAAGAAAGCTGATGTGCCGGTGGTGACCTAGGTCACCAATGTGTGCAGCCTGACATGTTTATAAAAAGGACAAGTTTTCAGTCGTTTTGTTTTGACATGCATTTCCTGACCTCATAAATGAATTTGCGACACATGTATTTCTTTTTTGCTTTATATAATAAATTATTCTTGGTGTGGAAACTCGCCCAATTTTGCGACACCTAGAAAGATTTTCTCGCTTCATTAATAAAAGCGATAAATTAGTATATGAAGCCAAATGATAAATAATTTGCGACACCTAGAAAGATTTTCTCTAGACATTACAAAAAATTGTTTTCCGAAAGGGTGGAAACTCGCCAAATTTTTTGTAGTGTTAGAATTGAGAAAATCTCATTGGAAGATGTTATTAGGCTAGAGAAAATCTTTGATGAAAATGAGGTTTTGGAAGCTATTCGAGGGTAAGGAGGGGATAAAGCTAGCACCAAGATATGACGGTTTCAATTTTAAATTTATTCAAAAAGTTTGGGAGATTATTAAACCGGATTTACTTGGAGCGGTCAGATGGTTTTGGGATAATTTGGTTTTGTCACCATTGTCCTAAGATGGCACATCCCATTGGGCTTGGCGACTTTCGTCCTATTAGCCTTATTGGATGTGATTATAAAATTATTGCAAAAATATTAGTGAAAATAGTAAAACGGGTGGTGGGGATCGTGGTGGGGGAAGCCCAAAACGCATTTATAAAAAGAATATTTATTCTTGACGGGGTTCTAATAGCAAACGAGACTATGGACTACTTGAGGAAAAATAAAAAAAAAAAAAAAAAAAGAGCTTAGTCTTTAATGTTGACTTTGAGAAAGCGTATGACAACTTAAATTGGAGATATTTAATTTATATCATGAAGAAAACGGGGTTCGGTGACAAATGGTGCAAATGGGTGGATGCTTGTCTTATATATCTGTCTTTGTACATTCTAGTCAATGGTTCGTCCTCAGAAGAGTTTGTCTTAGAGAGAGGTGTCAGACAAGGTGACCCTTTATCTCCTTTTCTATTTATCTTGGCGGCGGAAGGGCTTAATGCGATTATTAATTAAGCGGTGGAAAAAGGTATATTTAGAGGTGTGACGATTGGTACAAATAACGTCACGATATCGCATTTGTATATTTTTCGAAGAGTGGAGTAAAGAGAACGTGAAATCTTTTATGTGTATTCTTAAATGTTTTGAAGAAGTTTTCGGGCTAGGGGTTAACTATAACAAAAGTAAATTATATGGAATAGGGGTTAACGAGGGGGAAACGGTAGATATGGCGAGGTGGATGGGATGTGATATCGGGGAGTTTCCGTTTTCTTATTTGGGATTACCAATAGGGGAAAACATGAGGCGGGTAAATGCTTGGTTTATCGTTGTGGAAAAATTCAAAAAGAGGTTGGCCGATTGGAAAGCTAAAACGTTGTCACTGGGGGGTCGTCTTACATTGGTTAAATCGGTGCTTGTTAGCTTGCCATTGTATTATTTTTCGATGTTATGCGTGCCTTTGAATTTCTTAAAAAATCTTGAGAGTATTAGAAGAAAATTATTTTGGGATAGGTCGTGGGGTGGGAACAAGATTTCTTGGGTCAAGTCGGATTTGATTTTAAATTCGTATGGGGAAGGGGGATTAATATTGGGTCACTACGGGCAAAAAATTTAGCATTGCTAGGTAAATGATGGTGGAGGTTTAAGAATGAAGGGGAGTTTATGGGTTAGAGTTATTAAGAGTATACTCTGTGAGGGTGAGGGTTTAGGGGATGTTAGGGCAATAGGCGGAGGGGGAGTGATATTGTGACGGTTGGAGAGGAGATTGACGGGTTGGGGGTAACGTTCACGTCTTCTAGCTTGCGTTGGGATCTTGGGA
Organism: Chrysanthemum seticuspe; assembly: GCA_019973895.1. Taxonomy (NCBI): domain Eukaryota; kingdom Viridiplantae; phylum Streptophyta; class Magnoliopsida; order Asterales; family Asteraceae; genus Chrysanthemum; species Chrysanthemum seticuspe. The sequence goes on from BPTQ01000002.1 coordinate 223,604,536, forward strand.
GATGGGAGGGATATTAGGTTTTGGGTAGATCGTTTGGTGGATAATATGTGATAGATTTCCTAGGCTATATCACTTAGATAGAAGGAAGGAGGTTAGCGTGTTGGATAAAGGGATGTGGGTTGATAATAGTTAGGTTTGGGTATGGGATTGGGTAAGGGGTATTAGGGGTAGAGTTAGCAAGGAGTTTGAGGATCTTTTAGGAGTTTTGCAACATGTTGTAGTTTCCAATAATTGTAGGGATCGATGGAGATGGTCACTTGATGGAGATGGAGAGTTCAAGGTTAAGGAACTTTTAAGAATGATAGAGGAAAAGATTTTACTCTCGGTTAATGGTGAGCAAGAAACACTTTGGAACAAATTGGTGCCGAAGAAAGTTAACATATTCATTTGGAGGGTGCTAAGAGGAAGACTTCGGGTTCGTGTGGAGCTTGGTAAAAGAGGTATTGATTTGGACTCGGTTATTTGCCCAAGTTGTAAAAGCATTGTGGAAACGTGTGCCTATAGTTTGATCACTTGTGATCTTGCTATGAGCGTTTGGGATAAGATTTTCAAGTGGTGGAAGGTTGGGATCGTTAACGCTTTTTCTATTGATCAATTCTTTTCATCATATGGAAACGTTAATGTCCCTATCTTTGTTTCTCGAGTTTGGCAAGCGGTCATTTGGACTACCGGGTATTTTATTTGGAAAGAAAGATATGCCCGTGTGTTTGGTAATTAGATTTCAAGTACAAACAAGATTGTTCAAGATATCCTACTAAAAAGTTATGAATGGATTGTGCGAAGATCGAACAAATATAAAGTGATAGAGTGACAACAATGGTTGTGGGACCCATAAATATTCAGATTCAACAAGTACAATATCAATTTTTGTGACAGTACATTTTGCAAAAGTATGTGTGATGATCAGTCAGTTTAGATCGGGTCGACTACAGTTCAGTCAGCTGGTCTAATTGTTAGGTTTTAAGGTGTATACTTATGTAGTAGTCTCTTAATGGTGCTGGAATTATTTGATATGAGTGTGCAGCAGAGAATGTAAAGAGCACAGTGTGGTGTCAGTTGGCTGTGTCCGGTTAACTATCTGTGCTTTTTTGTCCTTTACTGTTTCTCATGCTATTATTGGCTCTCAATTCCCGTTGGACTTGGAATGGTTCCCATTCTACAAGTTTAATGGCTTCGTGAATTTTGCCAGTGAGAGTTTTATATGGAAAATGTAAGTGGCATCTTAGCAAAAGTCAAGTATAGTTTTTAGTGCTAGTGCCAGATAGTGTTGGCAAGCGAGTGTGGTTCTATGTTTTGTTTTCTAGTCTCTTCATGGGTTAGTTTTAGAGCATGTTTTAGTTTTTTGTTAAGATCAATGTTGGTCTTTTATATATGTTTATTTCGAACTTTTGGGTCCTTTCCTCCTTTTAGTTTGTTTGATTAATTAGAGTGGGATGACTTTTATTTATATATTATTATTTTTCTATGATATTGTTGCTTTTAAAAAAAATGATTTTGTTACATTTAAAGGTTAAAAAGATAGTAAAAATAGTTGCATATTAAGTTGGTTGGGGATAGTTATATGTAAAGTTGAGTGATTTATTATTAATATATAAACATTTAGGGACAAGATATTCCCAACCCCCCTATTTTTCTGCATTTTTTTTATTTATTTTTATTTTTATAATTTTGTTTATATAAAAAACTATAAACCTGAAAATGCAGAACATGAAATATAAAGTTTAATAAGTAAAACGCTTAAAACTGTCAGAAATACAGAACAGAAACTGACAAAAAACTGTGTTGTACTGAAACAAATAGGGGACAAAAGGAATCAAAAGTACAAACTCTCCCTAATAGGGAGGGTAGGAATAGTACATCCCAAACATTTAATGCATGTCATAGTGTCTTAGGGTATGTTTGGCACGGAGCGGTGAGAAGCTTTTTGGAGCGATGAGCGGTCAGCAATGAGCATTTTAATTTTTAGTAATCGTTTGGCAAAGGAGTTGTAACATTTGCTAATTTTTAGGAATGCTCATTTTTTCAATGCTTCTTTAAGAAGCTGTGATCGGTAAGATGTAACTACTGCTCACTGCTAATTTTGCCAAACACACCTTTAGCCTTACGTTTAACATTTTCTTAAAATAAAAAAAAGAAGAAATAACATTTGGTATTAAACAAGGAAGGCTTGGTCTAGCCCGATTTATAACTCAAGATGGGCTTGTCGAAGCTCACAAGAGCCTGTTATTTTGCGACTTTTGCTCTAAATACTCTTATTTAGCATTTTAGCCAACCATCAAATAATTAGCTTACGCGAAGTCAAAGTTTTGTTTCTTCGACTCAGATTTAACGATTATGATCTGTTAATCAGTGTCATGATTTTATTTTATTTTTGCATCCCTCTGGGTTTTTTAGTCTGCTTTAAAATCCATAACATGAACCAAGTTTTGTCAAATCATGCAAAAAAAATTCTTCAACTTTCAGTTCCTGTGAGAGTCCCTTCTCTAGATTTCCTGTCTTTCACATATTTATCATTTCACAGAAAAGAGCTTTTTCTCTCTTTTATATATTATCTGTTTTTATTTAGGGTCCTACTATTCATACGGTGGCTACTGGGTAGCCTGCCAGGGAATATTCCCTTTTGTCCCCCCGCTTTTTCCAGTACAACACAGTTTTTTGTCAGTTTTTGTTCCGTATTTCTGACAGTTTTAAGCGTTTGGCTTATTAAACTTTATATTTACAGTTCCGCATTTTCAAGTTTATAGCTTTTTGATATAAACAAAATTATAAAAAAAAAATAATAATAAATAAATAAATAAAAAAAAAAAAAAGTAGCCACCGTATGAATAAAAACATAGCCACCGTATTAATAACTCATCCCTTTATTTATCCTACCATGTTCTATCATGCATAATAACAGCCAAGGATTTCTTCATCATCCATCAATTAACAAATAGCCATTAGTCTTACTGACTACGATGTGGCGATGTGTAATGGTGTCCTTTTGAGGACACATTTGAGCATTTAAAAACCGTTTCAATCTTTTCGTAGCTGGTCCTAAGTTAATACTGGTCCCAGACCAAACGTATTACGACGTATTAAATAATCCTAATCCTAAGTGGTCCTAAACCCAAGAACTGAAGTCTTACCGTATCAGCAGTTTCCATTGGCCCCTCCTGCTACAAATGCTATATGGATCGGATCCTCAGCTTATCCCTTAATGTCGGATCAGATCAGATCATTCACCATATCTGGTTAAATCCCAAGCAGAAGTAGTTATCACAAAGCTAGTTTTCAGACTTGCTTCCCTATCTGTGAAAATTCTTTAGACCCTATAGAACTTTGAGACATCACTTGAAATTCATCATAGCCGTTGATGATTCCGCCAGTGATAATTACGACACCGAAGTAACTTTGTACATGTTATGATTGGGGACTAAGACCTCTCAAAGTGAGTCAACAAACATGATAGATTATGTTCACCAATCATAAACAAGTCAAATATATATAACTTTTTCTTTTAATAAAAATTATGAGCCACTTATTCATTTACTCTTAAAAAAAAAAAAAAAAAAAAAAAAAATCAACATGATCGTACATAAAATTTACAAACACACTATATTACTACGCATCTGTTACTACTAACTATGAACTACACATACACGTACATGAAAATTTACAATTGCAGGCAAATATTTCCTACTCCTAGATAGTAGCTAAAAGCTATAATTGTCTTCAACCAAAACTGTGCTCCAATATGGCAATATCATTGTGAACCCTTCTTTGGAGGAGCTCTGTGATATGAAGGCAAACTAGCAGGAAATAACATTTGCCTTACTCCTTCGGCTTTAATGATAGGAAAAATGATCCCTGATGCACCCTGGTTTTCATTAAAACATAATGACCATAAGTAAAAAAGCCTAATGTGCATGTGAAAATTGAGAAAATGAGGATGTTGATGACTCACCAATATTAACCTAACTCCTATCCATACACGCTTAGGGGATGGAAGAGGTACCAAAAGCCGACCAACCCCATAGATAGCTACAGCAAAGAAATGAAGGACCAAACAAAGTGGGCACGGGTTTAGCCCAGAAAGTAGAGCAACGGGCCCTGTCGAACAAGCACCTCCTAGGCTAAGGTAGTCAAAGCAAGCTTCCCTCATTGCCTTCATTGCTTCATCAGGAGATGCACAAAACACTTTGTACAGAGCATCAGCCAAAGTATTTATTGTAGACGCCACTGGCTGCACAAAGCCACAAACATAACACTTTTGTAAGTATATACAGCGCAATTTTACTATTAACTTTTATAGTTTACATATGATTGTGTCTTTTTACCTTACGTAACGTGTAAAATGATTCTAGATATTTGGAAACTGAATCCTTATCAGTGAAATCATTTAAGGGTTTTAGAAGATCTCGTAACACAACAATGTCAGAAAGTGCAACAGTCATACCCCCACCAGTCAAAGGATGTCTCATGTTAAATGCATCACCCATCAAAAGTGCTCCACGAATAGGAACAGGAGCAGCCGGCATGCTCCTGTTTGGCATTGTTCTTATATTACCCTTCTCAATAGCATTCACAAACGCATCATGCACCTCAGGTGGAACCTGAGGAGCCACAATAGTCTTCAAATATTTAGCCATTTCTCCATTAGCAAGAGAAGGAAGCTTTTTACCAGGTATATCAACCAAACAACGAACTTCAGTGCTGCTAATTGGATAAAATAGGATTGGTGAAGGATCTGCTAAGATCACATGCCCATGATTTGGATAAGGAAGTTCACAGTTCTCCAAAACAAGCCCTACAAAGCAGGAGGGAACATCAACCTGCAGTTACAAGGATGCAGGAATATTATCGTGACCAAAATGAGCGAAAAAAATCCACAATGGAAAGACTGATCAAACAATGTATAATGTACCTGTGGTTTGCAGAGAGAACGGCGCAAATTAGAGAAACAGCCATCACACACAATTGTGAGAGGTGCAAATGCTTTTACTACTTCACCAGATTTTGTTTTATGTTGAACACCTCCTATAGTTCCTTCGTCTTCAAGAAGGGATGTCACAGTGCCTTGCTCCAGTTTTACACTAAAAACACATTGAACTTTGTTAATAGAAAGAAATATATGTTTTAAAAAACACCGAATAGCAACTTAGCAAAACACAAACGTCTAGTACTAACTTGGGTAGAGTAGCAGCTTTCTCTCGCATCCTCTGTATGAAACGCCCATTGTGAAAGCTTCTACCCGACACATCTGAATGAAATTTCTCCAAGGGATATGATAGTTTAATGCTCTTTCCATCCTTGAAAAGAGCATATCCAAATATCCTCTGAGCATCTATTTCCTCCAGACAGTCTGCATTCCCAATAACATATTCCACAACCAAAATCAAGATTTTGAGACAAAATTGATGCTAATTACTTTGTAACCTTACTTTTAGAAAAAATGTCATTTTTTAACTTTATCTCGACCTAGCAAGAACATATACCTTCGAGACCCAACTCAATGAGCTTAAGGTATCCACCTGGCTGTAGTAATTCACCTACAATCCTATCTGGCTCAGTTAAATCTCTCTCAATCACCCGAACTTTATAGCCTTCCTGTGGTAATCAGTTGAAACACAAATGCTTAGACTAATAGCACACTCTAGTAATTACTCACAAAATAATTCATTCTATTATAATCTCAAAAAACATAATCGACGTCGTTTTCAAATATATTACAAATTGTCATTACATCTCTATTTCAAAGATTAAATAATTCCGTAATAATAGTCTTGTCGTGAATCATTGTATCCTAGCTGTCTTTCCAACACAATTAACTCATCCACATAGCGCTTAATCCCGCTTATCTACTTATTGCGTTTTGACATAAGCTTTTTTGATATTTGAATAAGCAGTTTCAAGTTGCTTAGTTACAACCAGATAACGATCCTAAACGGAAAAAAAAAAATGATAATCAACCCCCAAACACCTAGGAACATGTTTTCTCAACCATATCGAATACGCTAACAATATTCCAACGAATATCAGATTCGGCTAACAAACAACTGTCACATTAAACTTATTCCTTAGAAATCATCACACACCTTTTTCAATAAAACTAAACAAAATCCTATAAAATCAAACAACAATAAAAATAATAACAACTTTTACGTAATAAATAAAAAACCGAATCACACCTTGCCTAGGGTATAAGCAAGGGCGGCACCAGCAACACCAGCTCCAACAATGATGACGTCATCATCGTCATCTCCAGATCCGCGTGTACTCCGTAACTCTCCTCCACGTGTCAAAACACTCCTATTCTTCCCAACTTTCTTCGAATGCATGCCTGTATTACGACGTCGCAAAACGGATAGAATAACAAAACCTAAAAACGAAACAAAGAACGTGGCCACAATGTAGCTATTATCAACCGTGCTGTCCATGATTTTTTTATTAAATTTGAATACTTTCGTTGATGACGTGATCAACTGAGTGATCAACGGTGTTGATTTACGGAGGATTGATCGGACGGTGGAGATGGGTTTGTGTGTGTAATGTGGTGTGTGAGGAAGATGATGACGGGGAGACGGTAGAGATGACGGAGTTTTTATAGGAAACATTTGTCAGTTGGAGTTGTGTTCGGATTAAGAGTTAACTATTTGTGATATTATATATGCGGGTGTGTTTTGTTTACGTGTTGGGTACCAATAGAGTATATTAGGTTGATTGTTTATTTTGTTTAGTTTTGTCACTTTTGGGTATGGTGGTAGCTTTTAATTAATGAGATGGACCATGCAAATAGCGTGAAGGTACCAAAGTGACATGTGGTGTGATTTTGATGATTTGTGAGGTTAATAAGATCGAGCGAATGGGATCCTTTCAAGTTGAGAAGATTTTGACTCAAGTTGGATGATTGTGAGTCATTGGATTTAATCTAATGGCTCAAATCAAAATAACTTTATTTGATTTGAGCAATTAGATCAAATCCAATAGCACATATATTCTCAACTTGAGTCAAGTTATCTTCTCAACTTGAGAGGATCTCAATCCTAATAAGAGTGATGTGTGTACTCTTTTATAGGACCATGTTATACGATTTTGATTAAATAAATTATACTATAAACATTTATGATAGTGGAGATGGGAGTCGGCATTGTTTTGAAGTCGTCGATGAAGAAGTCGGCTTGAGAAAGTGGAACGACTTGGGTGTACTGTGAAGCTGTTGCTCGAGCTGGCTTCGTTCACATGCCGAGCCGAGTCATCGGCTTAGAGGGTTTAAAAAATGAGATTGGTGCGATTTTACTCGTTTGGTTCTCCACTTATTTGCCACCTAATTTGTAGGACTAATTGCATATTTGACACATGTTTTGGATTTTCAGAAATTGAATAGGGTCGCTACATGTTGTTCACATGTGTTCTATTATCAATTGGAGAACCATTTACATAAGGAATCTGATTTCATTTGTTTGGTGTTTTTTACAAAAACTCACACACACACACACACATTCGGCGCAGGTAAGAAAGTTAGAGCTAATTTTTTATTATTATTATTATTTTTTACGTGGTTGAAGCTGAAATTGTTTTAGAGGTTTTGGTGAAAATGATGAGTAGAATGACTGATCATATATGTTTGCTATATCATTAAAGTTTAAATCACGGTTATTGAGTTCGGTTTTATTGATTTTTTGTTTATCTCATATTCTTATGCTAAATGTTTTTTGATGTGTGTACACTTTCTACATAGCAATTGGAGTCATGGTCGTGAGCTTGCATCGAAACTAATATCAGGTAATGTGAGTGTTATATTTATTTATAATGGTGATGCTTTAGATCTGAAGGAGTTGTGGTTGTTTGGTTGTTTCAATGTTTTAGAGATCGAAGTTTAACTGCTTATTTGTGGCCGGTTATAAATTAAGGGTATATTTTTTGTTGTTGCTTATTTGTGTGAGCTTACTGATGTTTTGAGTAAGTAAGATTTTGGAAAGATATATTGCATGTGGTGGTTGGAACTTCTTTTAGGTCTTTTTACTTGATTTAGTTTGCTTCTATTTTTATTTTTTTGACCTAATTTTGTTAAATTGTTGCAAGTTCATCATACCGGTTTGTGCTCCTTAAGCTTTAGATGTTTCACATGTTCTTAATTGCAGGTGCGTTGCTACCCATGTTAAAAATGTGCAGTTCTCATTTTTTATTGTGTATCTTTGTAGATATTGAAAACTGGTGAAATTTTTTGGTGGGATTGATTAAGTTGAGTGTTGTGTGTTCACTTAATTTTGAAATGAGACATCTAAAGTAAGTGTGAAGGGGTTATCAATTCATGATTTAAGTTATTATCTGAGGGATCTATAAGTTGTGTTCAAGATTGTTTAATGACACTGTTATGTGTTAAATAAGTGTATACTAATTGCATGTTTTACACCTGTTTTGCATTATCAGAGCTTGGATGGGTTCATTCATTGCAATTTATATGTGGTCATACGAGTTATGGAGTTTAAAATTGTAGTAGCTTGGTATATTTAATGTTGTTGCTTGATATGTGGTCATAAGTGCTGGTTTTGTATGCATAGGTTTGGATTAGACTGTTCTGTTAATTTTATATGTGGTTATATTATGGAGCACGAAATTGCAGTAGCTTGGTATATTTTATGTTGTCGCTTGATATGTGGTCATAAATACTGATTTTGTATGCTTAGGTTTGGATTAGACTATTCTGTTTTTTTGTTAATTGCGCAAAATGATTGCATTTGTCCATTTTTTGCTTCTTAAGCCTTACGAGGTATTTTTTGGGCGTGCAAAACAAGTGTTTCCCAGTGTTTGTTAAACTGTTATGTGTTAAATAAGTGTGCACTAATTGCATGTTTTACACATGTTTTACGTTATTAAAACTTGGATGGGTTCATTATTTGCAATTTTATATGTGGGCGTATGAGTTATGGAGTGTGAAATTGTGGTTGCTTTGTATATTTTACGTTATTGCTTGATATGTGGTCATGAGTGTTGATTTTGTATGCTTAGGTTTGGATTAAAATGTTATATTTTTTATTATTATTATGCATATGGAAAATGATTGAGATGACTAATTCATGTGACTAATTTTATGCCTAATCTATTCATTTTGTGACACTTGTATTCCACTTATTCTCACTCTTCTTATTTACCATTGATTTAGCCATGTGTTACAAGATCCTTGTTAGGCATAGAATTAGCACATGAATTAGTCATGTCAAGCACTACTCTATGCATATATTGTTTATAATTTTTCTTATAAAAAGGGGGATGAATGAGGAATTACATATTTCAAACTAATTATGTGGATTTACATAGAATTGGAAGGCAAATGAGAAACAAACTACGCCGTTAGCGTTTTTTAAATTGCAAAACTAAGTATCTTAAAAACAATTGCGTTTGTCCATTTTTCTTCTTCTTAGGCCTTACGAGATATTATTTGGTTGTGCAAAAAAAGGTGGTTCTCATTGTTTGTTAGAATTTGATATGTGGTCATATAAGTTGTGGAACGTGAAATAGTCGAAGCATGGGATTTTATATGTAGCTTCAACTGCTTATTAATAATCATTTTAAGTAACTCTCCTCCACGTGTCAAATAACTCCTATTCTTCCCAACTTTCTTCGAATGCAGACATGTATTACTACCACTCATACGACGTCGTAAAACAGATAAAATAACAAAACCTAAAAACGAAACAAAGAGCATGGCCACAATGTGGTTATTATCAATCGTGTTATCCATCATCTTTTTATTAAATTTGAATACTTTCGTTGGTGACGTGATCAACTGAGTGATCAACGGTGATGATTTACGGATGAATGATCGGACGGTGGATATGTGTGTGTAATGTGGTGTGTGAGGAAGATGATGACGGAGAGACTAGAGATGACAAAGTTTTTATAGGAAACGTTATTGTGAGTTGGAGTTGTTTTTGGATTAAGAGTTAACTACTTCTATTTGATTTACACATTCTCATAATTGATTGACACATTCAAGTTTTAAGTGTTTTGACATTTATACGTTTATAGGGTGAAATAAATAGAAGTGTTGTGAAGACATAAATGTCAAACACTCAAAATTTGAGTGTGTCAATCAATTATGAAAGTGTGCAAATCACCTCCCATTTATGATACTAGGTGCCCACAACAGTCAATATTTTGCGTCTTACAAATTTTAAGTACATAGCCTTTTAAAACATTCGGGCTAGTAAGAAAATGATTCGCTTAGTTTCGACCGAATAAAAGTAACTAGAAATTACCACAAGAAATTCTTTTTGTCACAATCGTACATGCAATAAACGAAATGAATATGACTCTACTAAACAATGTTAAATATTCTTACGTATCTTTCTACATTGGTGCACTTAAAATAAAGACGCACTTTGTTTCACTATTTTAAGTAAATGACATGTGGAGATTAGAGAGATAACTAAGAAATATGGACGTGAATTTAACATTTATCAACTACAGTTGTCACTTGATATATCTTGATATCTTTTGTTAATCCATTGATTGTCTCATACTTTTTACAACGCAACACGCATAGACCTTCTTAATACAACGACCGCCAACTGTTAAATAACATAAAATATGACCGCCAACTGTTAAATAACACACGCATATATCTTGATATCTTTTGTTAATCCATTGATTGTCTCTTTTAAATTTATTAATTGTATCCTCCTAAATCACAAAATCGGGAAGAAAAAAGATTCTCAATACACGTTATATATTCCTGCATCATGCTGACACAAAAATACCACAACAAAAAGAAAAATATACTGAAACAGTTTATTCCTGAAATAAACTGATTAAAAAATGCATCAAAAACTTTAAAATTTGATTGAAATTGTAGTTAAACCGTGATCATAAACATAGTTGACAACATTTTGTGTTCTCGCATTTAATGTCATGAATAATGGATCTAGTGACAAGAATTATTGAAATTAGAAGATTGAGAAGAAATTGTAGTCACATATTTCAAATAAAAAAAGAAAAATAATAGGGAGATACATCTAATTTTAAGGATGCATCTAATATTTGTAGTTGTGGTTTTTTTTCATTCATCTCATCTTAATTATATTTCCCATTTGATCCTAGCTCTCAATGTCATAATCAATTTATAAGCAAAACCTTGTTCTTGTGCCACGTACGGAATCACGACATGCAAAATATAAATAAGCTATATTAGTTTTGAGAAAAATCATAAATTGGATGATGAATAATAACGAACAATAGCAGAATATGAATTATGAATTCTGATTTGAAATTTGAAAATTTATATTATGAGTGACAAAGAACTTGTATATATTCACCAATTTCCATAAATAAGTTATGGAAAAAGCTTAATGAAGAAGTTAAAAATACATTAAAAATAATGCATAATTTATTATTTTTTTTCATTATTTATAGAATTGCATTATTGTCCAATTAATTGTATTTTCCAAAATTTCAAACATCATTAATAAGAAGAAAAAAACGATTTAACATAGCTACCTTTTACGGTGATTAATCATAATAAATGAGTTGTTATAAAAATACCAAATATTCGAAATAATCAATCTTGCCAAAATTAAGTGTCTAATATAGACCATGTTTTCAACTATTTGAATTAATAAATGTCTCAAATCGTGTGTTTCAAAGTTGCCTATATTAGCTTTCAAGATTAAGGATTAAAGAATTAAGCAAAATTACATATATCTATTAAAAACTTGCCAAAATAGCATTCGAACCCCATTCATTTTAGTTTATCTCATCTTTGACCATTTTAAGAGTTTCAACTTTGACCATTTTGCTTTTATATGTAGTTAATATAGAGTAATTCAACATCTCTTTTATAATAAGAGAACATGCAAATAGACAATCAAATCTTTCAAGAGTTTTCAATTGGATTAATGAGAGAGCTCGATTTTGTCATGTAAATGAAATTTAGCATTCTTATTAGCCAATTGATGATCAAAACTGAAATAAAAAATTGACCAAACTTTGATAAATCCAATAGAAAAAAAAAACATAAAAATAAAAGTGTCAAATTTGTGTATACAAAAAAATAATAATAATAATAATAAATTAAACTTTAGTTGTTAATTTTTGAATTAATTATATAGACTTAAGTTAACTTAATAGTTTTCATGCTTTTAATAATTTATGAATTTAACAAATACTCCATAGATTGTCTTTACGTATGATGTGTAAACTGGTTTAAAGATGGGATGTGAATGGTTTTGTTGTTTGGTTTCCCGTGTATAACGGTAAAGACCCAATGAGATTGATAAGGATCAAGAAGTACGGGTAACACTTCAACAAATACCATACTTTACTGTTGTGAGACAGTATTTTCCAAAGTGTATGAAACTTGTTGTGTGTGTTGCCTTCTCTTTATAGAGAAGCGAGTAGGGTTTAGAGATAAACCGTTAAGAGATGATTAATGGCTATGGGAATCCAGGTGTTGATTATCTAGAGAGCAGACAAGCAAGATAGGTGGTATGCGCTCCTTGGCTCGTACAAAGTGGCGCTTGTCGTGCGTCCTCAGTCTGTTGTAAAAATCGGCCCAGGCGGCCGATTAATCCCCGCATAATCGTTGATCGCTCACTAAGCCCCTTGATTTATCATAATCGGCCTATTTAATCGGTTTGGTCAAAGATCGCTTAAAAATAGGTCAACAAACCAATTAATCGGACAAAATCAAACAAAATCGGTCTAATCGGATTAATTGAACAAAATCGCTTAAAATCGGTGAAAAAATCGCTTAAAATCAGACAAAATTGCTTAAAAATCGGTCAACAAACCGATTAATCGGTCAAAGATCGATTAAAAATGGTCAACAAACCGAGTAATATTTATGTTTGACTTTGAACTTTGAAGAATTATGTATTATATTTATATTTGAACACTTGAAATATTTGAACTTTGATGCACTATGCTTATCTCATACATATAATATAAAATAATATCTAAAATTACAATTTTGTGTATAAAAATTCCAATCCGATTAATCCCCGATTAATCCCTGCCTAACCGATTAATCGCTAGGCCCTACCCGACCGCCTGACTAGCGCCTAGCGATTTTTACAACCTTGGTCCTCACTGTAAAGCGTTAGATGGTACATCTTAACCGTTAGTGATAGTTGAGGAACACTAGTACTGCGTGCTCAGTCTGGCCTGATAGGTTTTACCTGGCACTGCGTGGTCTCGGTTTTAAGCTGGGCTGCTATAAAGTGTTTGTTGATGGGTCTTAGGCTTAATTCGAGCGTGTATTTAATAGGCTTAGGCCACTAATATTAATACGCTATCAGACCGTATATCTTTTACACTTTATATTTTTTTAGAATAATAACATATATGTTGTTGCTATTTATAAATATCATTATCATTACAGACAAATTAATGTATATGCACGAGATTATAAATATCAAAATGAAAGAACGAGTTAGTATGATACGTATGGATACACGAGACTGTACATATACTAACGACTCATGTTATCATTCTTTTGAGTTTAATAAAAATATGTGAGACATAGTTTTAACATACGGAAAACATTTAAACATACAAATCCAACATTAGGTTAATCAACAAAAGATTTTGAGTCTCTGAATTGTGATATCTTCGTATATTGTCATCGTGGAACATCCTATCACGTAGCACAATGCTCGGCTAGTTATAACTATATTAGTATAAAAGATTTTATATAATATTATAAAAAAAAACTTTATTTAACAACTTTGTATGTCCACATGGACATGCTTCAATGCCAAACTAGATGTATACAAAATAAACTTTACATTTTTAACAACTTGTATTATTAAAGTCATAATATCAATTTGTATGTACAAATAAGTAAAATTTAGATATATCATGACCTATATCAAAACATTAAGTAAAATTTATTGCAAAACTACTAGGTGTAAAAAACTCGATCCGACCGAACCCGAATAAGCTTATTCAGATCGGGTTATTTGGGTTAAAAAAATTTATTCGGGTTATTCGAGTCCAGTTAAATACTTAATAAGGTCGGATATTGGGTTGAAAACATTTTGATAACTCGGGTTTGGGTCAACCCGATTGACCCGAATAAAGGTATTTTATATTTATTGATATATTTTTTATGAACTATATATGCATTTAATGAACTAGGCAAAAAAAATCATTTTACTGATCCGAACTTGAGTTAACCCGAACCCGATTAACCCGAGATTTTAACAAGGTCGAGTTCGGTAAGGTTTTCATAGCCTCAACCCGACTTTTATCCGACCTGAATTGACCCAAACCCAACCCGACTATTAGAGCACTCCCATCCATAACACCATAACACCAATAACACCGTCCACGTCAGCGCCACATCAGCTTTAACATTTAACATTAACATCCCCAAAAAACACTCCCATCCATAACATCCCAATAACACCATAACACCACTAATATTTTATATTTTCAATTTCAACCCCTAAACTAAAACAAACATTTCATTTATTAAACTAAAACAAACATTTCATTAAAACTTAAACCATATTACAATACGAGATAATAATAAAAAAAAATACAACGAAATGAAAAAAAAAACACACTTCAAATAAAACGCTACAACAAATTAAAGGAAATACGATCTACTGACGAGGTTTCAAGTTATATTTTGCGATGATTCGATCTTTTTCGTCATTGATCCACTGCACGACCATTGGATCTTGCCCGTCAGTAGGCGTCATCAAAAACTTGATCTCTTCCAACCTTGTTAATGTGAGATCTCTTTCCTGCGCGGCCCGATACGCCGCTTCGGAGGCTTCTCGTTTGATACGAAACTCGTTTGCCATAGTTTCTGTAAAATAAGCTGACGAGCTCGTTCCTCCAGTGCTTGTTCCCCCAGTACTTGTTGTAGTCTCGGATCGTGCTTTCTTGGTAGCACGTTTCTTTCCCATGGGCCGTGGTTGTTCATCATTACCAAACAAAGCCTCGTTTGTTTGGCTTGAGACTTCGCCGGTTAAATCAACCGGTTCCGGCGTCTCCCATTTCTTATAATGACGCAAAACATCCCAAGCGTCATCGAGACCAAACAGTGCTCCTCTGTTTTCCTCACGATACCATTGCTTTGCCCGTTTCATCACATCCACCTCACTTTCACCGCTTCGTTGATCCCGTTGCGCACGTACGTAACAAGAGTTGAACTTTGTGCATATCCTGTT
Organism: Chrysanthemum seticuspe; assembly: GCA_019973895.1. Taxonomy (NCBI): domain Eukaryota; kingdom Viridiplantae; phylum Streptophyta; class Magnoliopsida; order Asterales; family Asteraceae; genus Chrysanthemum; species Chrysanthemum seticuspe. The sequence continues at coordinate 223,619,697 of BPTQ01000002.1, forward strand.
CAACGTTGTCCATTTGCTTGACATCATGTCCTTGGTGCGCCGTTGAAAGTTGAGTCTATTGAACTCATTTCTGACCCGATACCAAAACGTATCTCTAGGTTGGCACTTTCCAACTTTTGGATCCTCCGAAACAGCTATGTAACACCTTGCAAGTAATGCTTCCTCTGCTGAATTCCAACGATTGGTAACGACAACCTCCTCATCAGAATCAATTGGTTCGGGCTCGGGGTCTTTGGATTTTTTGGATTTTCGCTTAATACGACCTTTTCCTTTTTTTGGTGGAGATGTGGGTGTCTCAGCAACATCTTGTGTTTCAGTTTGTGATTGTTGTGACTGTTGTGTGAATTGAAGGTTTTGAAAGTTGGAGTTTAAGGTGTTTTGTTGGTTTTGTTGTTGCCAAAACAGTAATGTTTGTTGTTGTTTCCACATTTCTTCGCTTGATAAGCCTAGTGGGTTGGGGTTTGAAGATGAACCAGCATTCGGGTTAGATGATGAACCCGGGTTTGAGGGATTCCACCCATCATTGAGAAGATTGAAGAAAGTATCGTCGTTGCCTCCCGACATAGTTTTTTTTGCAGTTAATTGAAGTTGATAGATTGAGAGTATTGAGAGGATTTAGAAGTGGAAGTGTGAATAAAAATGGTGTTTTGATTGTGTATTTATAGTGGTAAAAAAAGGTTTTTGATTTTTTTTTTTTTTTTTTTTTTTTTATCAATTCTAGCCGTTAGGGACTAAAAATGATTTTTTTTTTAAAAGTTAACGGCTAGTAGCCGTTAGAGGGACTAGTTTTGAAAATTTTTTTAATTTTTTTTTTTTTTTTTTTTTTTTTCTGCCCCTTAACGCGCGTTAAGGGGATAACGCTGGGGGAGTAACGCCGTGGTTGTTCTTCGCTTCCATCCTTATAACGCCAGTAACGGCGTTAACAACCCCCTAACGGGCGTTAGCGCGTTACGAATGGGAGTGCTCTTACTAACACCCCTATGGGAGGTACTCCCTCCGTCTCAAAATTATTGTCAGGAGACAAGAAACACACAATTTAATAAAAGTGGGATCACTTTAATTTTTAACCATTCAAAAGGAATCTTCCCCCACAAAGTTTCCTAGTTTTTACTATAAAGAGAAAGTGGACAATTAATTTGAGACATCCAAAAAAGGAAATGTGGACTACGGAGTATTATTTTGAGACGGAGGGAGTATATAACTAGTCATTTGATAAGTGATTAATCAACATGATCTCACAGATTGAAATATCTCAAATTGAGTTGACTTAAGAAACTTCCGTACACACGAAGGTGACAATACATTCGCATCGATTAAAATTTTGTATGCTAAAAATCAAATAAAACTGGTTAATCCATGTGCGTGCGTATTATTTCATTTTGTGTTGCACCACCTCACAATTACACAAAAACACACAACAAACCACATTCTCGAATCTGTGTTTACTCCGGTCCTAAAATCAAACCATTTTACACGCGTCATCAAAAAGATCACAAATAAAGATAAAACCCCTTGCAAAATATTCTCAAAAAGATCCATTAAACCAAAGTAAAACAAGAAAATAAGAAAAAAAAATACCAACTTTAATCACACCAATGATCAAACTTTACATACATTTCCATTGTCATTCAATCAATATTGCAAAATGTTAATTTCATGATCTAAACTTACCAAATGTTAACAACCTTAGGCCATTACGCGAAGGTAAATCAAGTTTACTTAACGACTGCTCACATGATGATCCTCTTAACCTTTCGCGAAAATTAGCTCCTCTTTACCTTTCGCGAAAATTGACCCTTCCAAACACCTAAATATCCGAAACCAACTAAGCTACACGTCCGAAAGCGAAATAAATCAATAATCGGGCATCATTTGAGTAATTTTCCCCTCTTGTTCATCAGCCATCTTCTTATCATTAACTCTCAACCAAATACACACCACAGTAAAACTCAAAACCAAGCTCAACAACCCACTCCCCAATCCAATAGCCACAATCACAACCACTGATAACCCTTTACTTTTCATTGGCCCCAAAGGGTATCCATAAAGACCCTTATTTCCATAAAAAGAACTCACATTAAACCGGTTCAAATTCCCGGTCCGGTTTCCTAAACTAGCCGGAATCAAACCGGTTAGCTTGTTATTGCTCACATCAAACACAGATAACCTCATTAAAGACCCAAACTGAAATGGGATTGTGCCTGTTAGCTCATTTTCATGTAAATCGATAACATTTAAGTAAATACAATTAGCGACGGTTGGAGGGATGTCGCCGGAGAGATGATTAGCCGACAGATTAAGTACAGCAAGGTTAACCAACAACCGGAGGTCCGGTGGGATTATTCCGGTTAATGAGTTGTTTGAAAGGTCTAAAGATTGTAAATTAGTGCAATTTGATATAAAGGGTGAGATTGTACCATGAAGGTTCAAGTTAATTAGCGACAGTTTATAAATCCGTCCGTTGTTGCAAGTAGCACCGACGAGATTTGATAAGAAACCAGAACATGGGTTTTGGAAAGTGGGTTGTGTCCAGTTTTGTAAATTATGATCTGGGTCTTGAATAGAATTGAACAAATTGGTCAAACAAGATTCATCACTGGGATCTGGTGATGATGGTGGTAAGAATGTTGAACATATTAGGAGTGAGATTAGTAGTTTGAGTTTTGTTAATCTCATGACTAAAAAAAAAGATTGTGAGAGTTGAAGAATGGTGTGTGAATTGGGGATGATGAATTGAAGAAAAGGTGAAAATTGGTAGTGCGCATGTGAAATGGGTGATGAGTAAATGTTTGGAAAAGTTAAATTTGAATGGAAGAAGAGGGTAAAATGGTATAGTTTTGAGCCATGTGGAAAGGGATTATAGATGACTTGCGGTGGCACTAACTTAGAATTTGGTTAACAAGTGTATTGGATTTTGGAATGGTTATCTTAAGGTTGGCTTTAAATAGATGTGAGTTGTGAACGACTGAACGCTAGCTACACTTGGTGTCGTGGGTGATGCTGTTAAAAAGGTGGTGTTATTTTATCATTTTTTTTCATAGCATCAGACTTTTTTATGGCATTAAAACACCATTTTCTTGCTTTGACGCCACTTTTTTGGTGGCGTCATTTTTTTTTCCATTTATTATTTATAAACAACTAGCGGGTTAACCCGCGCGTTGCGACGGGAGTGCGTTGCCCTCGATCATTTTATTCACGGGAATGAATTTGCTAAAGTTATTTTTTTTTTATTTTTTTTTTTGTGCGCACTGTTCATGCGCGGGGTACTGTTCATCCCCCAATGAGTTTTAGTATATATATATAATATACTAGGCGAGTACCCGAGCCTGACGGCAGCGGTTTGTAGCGACAAACAATTAACGATTTACGATATTGTGGTAAATGTTTCTCTTTGAAATACTAAGCTACTTCAAACTAAAAAATCATTGGCTTCAACTCATTACTTTTACCTGCTAATCAAACTCACAAACCAACCACAATCATCACCCACCAAAGCACATTTTAGTTAGACCCATATTTGCATAAATATGAAAGAAATCCCATATCCATGAATCTGATTATAACAAATACAACAATTGGCGTCGAATTTCTCAAGGATCAAACAATTTTTTCTCAACTACTTTGAGGTCAAATTCAGTCGTATTGACCCAAAAGTAACAATTACCGTCTTAATTAACAATTATAGGCCAAATTTTCTAGCCCACGGCAAACGTATCAAGCTTGTATATATAAAAAAAAAAACCCTGAATGGAAAAGTAATTTGACATTATAATTTCAAAGAATATACAAGTATAAGAATATTCTTTTGATCATAATTTGACATTATTAACAATCATGTCCATTTCAACTCGTTTATGCAAGTATAAGAATACTCTTTTGATCATAATTGCCATATTAACATTATAGAATGCAATATAATAGGAGAGGCAACAAAATATTAGTGGGTCAGCAACCCGTGTTTCCAGAATGCATGATTTAATACTGCTTAAAAGTTCGTGAAATACTTCAACCTTACGATACATGGCAAATATTGTTTTCATCTTCACAAATCAAATATACAAATCCTTCTTGAAGAGATTGTTTAACTTTCTCAAATTAAGTTATTGTTTCCTTAAACGCATTTCAATTAAGTCATTGTTTGAACAATGCATTTATTTCCTTAACATTCAATAATTAAGGGCCCGTTTGGTTTGGTTGAATGGGAATGAGACTATGACTTTCAAAGTCATAGTCTATGTTTGTTTTGTTTTGTTTTGTGGGACCGGTAATGAAATGTGTATATCATAGTCATAGATTCATTACACACAAATTTGGTGTCTATGAAATCCATTCCCGTGGGCCCTTCTTTTTTCCACTACAAAATTCAAATATCTATACATTTTTTCATATCATATTTTATCAACCAAACATAAACAATCGTAATGATACACTTTTTCATACCCATTATCATTCCACCTCATTCCAAATCCGATACCCATTATCATTCCTAGCAACAAACCAAACGGGCCCTAACTTTCAACTTTCAAGTTTCAAGTTTTCACTTTCACCTTTGATCATTTTTACATTTTATATAGTAAAGATAATTGCCACATGAAAGCTTCGCCAACCACTATTTTTTTCTATCAACAAAACTAATAATAATAATTGATCTAATATGCTACTTTTAAATGACATAAAGTTTTAATGGATGTGAAAACAGCATCATTTGCAATATGCCACGTGTACGGATGGATGTAGTAGAATTCATGTTTTTATTCCAACTATGGGACACTGTTGAATGTACAGTTGTATAAACAGTGCCAGGAACAAATATGAACCGTTTAAATCATAGATCGTGGCCATCTTAGCCGTCCAAACCATCACCGGCACACTGTTCATGGGAAAGAAGCATTCCCACCTTTTAAATATATAGTATAATATATATAACTAAAATTTAGTTTTATTAACAAAAAAAAAACATTACAAAAATTAAAAAGAAATTGCATTTAAAAAAAAGACATTACATTAAATTAAAAAGACATTACATTAAAACGATACATTAAAATAGAAATAATCTGGGAAAATATTCCGGCTTGATGATAGCCGCATCTTCCGGATCCATATGTTTTGTTTTAATTTTCAAGACCTTCAAATCTTCGGCCTTTTTTTTAGCATAAAGTGCTTCAGCCTTCAACTCCTCGTTCCTTTTTTGAGTGTTGATTAATTCAACTCTCGCCGCCGTCTCACACTCCAATTTTTCCAACTTCGCCTCACGATCCAAAGCATATTGTTATTGCAACATTTCTTGAAACATAACCGGGTTTGAACCGGAAGAGGCGGATGTGTTTGATGACCGTTGACTTTTTGAAGGCCTTTGTTTCCCTGCAGGACGCGGCAACGGATCATCTCCAAAGAGTTTGGGATCGTCTTCCGTTACCCGTAAGCGGTTTCGTCTTGCTTGTGTTGAATCAGGGTTTTTCCACTTGTTTTTGTCTTTCAAAAAAAAACCAAGCACTTTTGTACTTAAAGGGGTGATGCAGGATTTCTGACCAGGTTTTAATATTTATAATTGTCTCGTTTACCTATGGTCTACCTTATGCACTCACGGACAGTGTACCCGGTCGTGTGTAGTGTAGTAATCGGTAAAACCGAGGTCGTCCCAAGAGCTATGTGAGCGGATTCTAAATTAAGTCTAAGTGTCACTTGTTTTAACTGGTTTGTAGTAGAAATGATTATATGACTAAGAAATGAAATAAGATGCGCAAAGTGAATAGAGGTTGTGATCAATAGAGAGAAAGTGTGCTAACCTAATTAATCATCATATCGTGCAATGTCTATGTTTTATTACTTCCAATTGATTCAAGTGGGGGTTTAAGTCGCTAGGACATCATTTGGTCAATTCGTCCTAACCTATCAACAAAGGCTGCTACCTAACGTCAAAGGTTTACCCCTTGGGGAGTTGAGGGTCTTAAGTCACCTAAGCCAAGTCATTAAGTACCCTACATGCAAGATTCGAAATAAAAGTGTCCGGGCGCTAGCATCTTAGACACTCATCCCTAACTTCTTAAGTTCATCCGGACGACCGGTGATCATTTGGTCAGTTCGCACAAGAGAGGAAGGGTCGTCAATTGGTCAATTGTTACTCTTCCAAACTCTACCTACCTACTTAGGGTCAGTTGGTCAATTCTCCTAAGCAACTAGATACGACTGTATTTCAAAACTATAGAAGCTAGGTTAACTACCATCAAACTATGCATGCATACACTAGAAACAATTATATGGAAGCATGAAAACATAAACAATACATTCAAGGAATCATAACTAGAATAGCACCAAAGGTGCTTAGCCGATCATATTAAAAGAAACAATGAATTCGATGTTTAACATAATGAAAGACATGAATTAATCATAAAAGATAAAAATGATCGCTAATGCTTATCGATATGGAGTGATTCCTCCCTTGGAGATGGCTCCGTACGATCTGCCTTTCAAACCCTTTTCACGTTCTCTGCCTTTAAGTTGTGAGTGAATGATGTGAAATGCAGAATTTAGGGTTTGTATTTATAGGCACGATCATAATTACGGTGTAACTTGAGTTGAGAGTTACGCCGTAACTTAATTATCCTCCAAATGTAACTCTCGTTAAATAGACTACGGCGTAACACTAGGGCCAGGTTACGCCAGCTTACGCCGTAACTTCAATACAGAACTCTCGTTAAGTGGACTACGGCGTAATGCTTGTTGAGGAGGTTACGGCGTAGTTGATGGAGGCGCGAAATATTTCATGACCTAGATGATTACGGCGTAACCTTAGTTGGGAGTTACGCCGTAATTGTTGTTGAGTAGGCAATCTGAGATAAAACACTAGCTACGGCGTAATGTGAGAGAATAAGTTATGCCTTAGCTTCTTCATGAGTAGCATACTATCATAAATCGTTAGGAAAATCTCCAAATCTGCGTCTCTTAAGCTCCAATGCTCATAATTTACCTGAAAGTGAAATATAAAGGAATACAAGCGTAAATCCATATAAATGATATAAAATATGAGCATGAACGGGGGAAGTTGACACTAAAAAGTCAGGACTATTTGATGTTATCAAGGGGTAACATGTGATTTTGATAAAAATAATATGAACCCCTGACATCAAATCTTCATAATTTTCCCCGCTAAGAACTTGAGTTTCATCGACAAGGGAATTAAACTTCTTGAAATCTTTATTCAACGGAGTCCACTTTCCCGTTAACATATTATTGGTACGTCTCACATTTCAACTAGAAGTAGATCCCTCGGGTTTATAAGATTTTTAAAGGGGTTAAAATTTGAGAACTTGGGGTGTTTTAATGAAAAAAAGGGTAACAATAGGGCCTAACGGCTATTTTTTAGAAAATTTGTACCATCCTACAACTAGTTTTTCAATAAATTAAATAAGAAAAATAAACGGCTGCGTGGGCTGGTGGCTACGGCGCCAGCCGTAAACAGTGTTTGGTATGGTTCTTACGCCATCGGACTCACGCCGTCGAGTTTGGCTTGAGCCAAAACGCCTTTTACCGCATGCTCTAGGCTATTAGTAAGAGTAGAAGGTATCATCGCATGTCACTGACATGTCACCTCAGCGTCACATCATCCCCTCCCAATAACACACCAATAACTAAAACACCTCTCATTCATAATACACAAATAACTTAACCTGTAGGTCTCACAAAATTCCCCACCAAATAAGCACACTCACTCACAATAAAAGTAAAAAAAAAAAAAAATATACAAATTGTGTGACCCATTGCATTGGCTCAAAACCAATGACACGAATTTGGCACGAAGCTTTGGTATGGTTGGCTCACGATTGGCACGAAAATAAGGACGGATTGCGTGTTATTAACAACCATACCGTGCCCTCTAATGGTGCGGTTAATCATGTTACGTTAGCGTTAACTCAATTTTTTTTAATAAGACTTTCTGTATGACCAAGATCTCGTAATGGTGACCACAGTTACCATGTTTTTAGTTTTCATTTATTTAAACACTAAAATTAAAATTTCATTAATAATTAAAAATTATTAGATTAGTAATTTAAATAAAATAGAAAATATTACAATAAAAAATAAAAACTTAAACTAATAGTTTAATTATATATTTTTTTTGTTATTTTCCGCTTCATCTCTAACACCGTCTCTCGTTATTTTCTAGTTAAATAGTCATCGAGAGTATGTAAAAATATGATGTCTTTGTCACTCTTCTTTTTTTTTAGATTGAAACATTTAACGTTGCAGCTCAAGTTCTTATTTTTGGTGTGCAAGCCTCTGTTGCTCCAATTTCATTTCATGTGCAAGGTTCTATTTTTCCAATTCTACTTGCACTTGACGCACTTGATCTTCCATTTTCAATTGTCGCTTCTTTAACTCTAAATAGGAATCCCGGGCTTCCTTATTTTGGCCCAAAAACCCGATGCGATGTTTCTCCATTTATCAACTAAATGATAAACAAGAGTTACAACAGATGAAGTAACCGAACACATGTTGGTCAATAAGTGTGAAGACTTGATTGTACCTCGCTTGATATTCTTTACACGCTTGATCAAACACATGTTGGTCATCTACGCCACTCTGGTTCCTTCGTTTTACATTATCATAAATAGCGCAAAAATGACCAACTTTAGGACGAAGCCTATTTTTGGTTGAGGGAGTCGTATCCTCTTTTCGATTCCTTCATTTGCTTCTCAAAGTAACAAAGTACATCCGTCCAAAACCTCGCAGCCTTTTGAGCATTCCCTTTGACGCTATTTTTGGATTGGTTTATCCAAGCTTTAAACAACGCTAGATCTTCCTCCAGGATCCATGGTTCAGTCGTGGGAGTCGTCTTGGATTTTTGACGCCGTTTTGTAGTCTTCTCAGCTTTGACGAGCGCCACCTCTTCGACAGGAGAGTCGTCTTCAACAGGTTCGGATGAACCAACCAAACCTTGGGCCGTAGAATAATAGTGACTACCAAAAAACAGATCCATATCTACATCAAGATTAAAAGGGTTAATAGGAGAATATCATTGAGAAGTTCAAGCTTGGTCCATTGGTTGGTTAAACACCGGTGGTGAATCGTGTAACATTCGCGGACGATACAATTGAGATTGTTGTTGTTGTTGGTAAATCGCTTGGTTATATGGAGGTTGGAACAAATTATTTTGATAATAATGTTGTTGTTGTTGATGTTGTGATTGGTATACGAAACTTGCAAGGCTAAAATTAGTGGGTGGTGAGTAACCGATTAATTGAAATGACATTCGATGATGGAAAGTTTGGAACGTTTTGTTGGCGTCGGTTTTCTGGTGTTTGGTTTTGAGAGTTTTGTGAAGCATTTTTTGAGTTGGAGAAAAGTAGAGTATAATAGTTGAAGAAGAGCAAATGTGTTTAAAAAATGAGAAGTGGTGCGGTATTTATAAGAGAAATGTATTGGGTATTACTTTAACTTTTATAAATAATTTAAATAAAAAACAGCCACACACGGTATAAAGAGCCGTTGGTCTCTTTTTTTGTGCAAATCACTTGGTCGCTTGGGCGACCAACCTTTCATTTTTTTTGGTTGGGGGACGCGTAGATTTGGATAAAGAGGTTTTTGGTAAGAGTAGGGTATAGTATCGATTCAACAAGATTTGGATAAAGGTAATTCGAGGATTGACAAGGTTTTAAATTTAAAAGACTTAGTATTACATGATTTTAATAGAGGTTCGAGTTAATTGGGTTCAAGTGTTATAGAAAATCAAGAAAATAGGCGAAAATAAATGAGAAAATATTAGAAAATTCATATATGTTGGTCAAACTTACAGGTGAATGACGACTCACTCAAAACCGAAAAATAACAAGAGTTCGGGTTAATTAGATATACTTAATAACCCGAAAGTGGTTATTATCCTGTATTAACGTACCGCTATTAAACTTATTGAAATTCGAGACGTGTCGGGTTAGGTTGTTTTAACACTCCGAGTTAACAGTACCTCAAAGTGCGCAATTAGACATGATATCATTTTTCTTCAGTTTTTGGTTTCAGTTATACCACTTATTCGAGTTCACACATTTTTTATTTCTCTCAAGTATACTTTTAAAACATTTATCCAAATTGGTATTTGGTCTGAAACTGTACAAATGTATTGTTAGAATTTTCAGGTTTTTCCAAATTATTCAAATATTTTTGAGTAAAAACGGATCAAAGACTATAAAATGTTTGAAAAGATGTTGCGTAAAGATATTTGTTGTAATTTGTGACATGTCACTGTCATCGACAAACATACATAAATAAAGAAGAAGCATGCACGCTTGACTGATGCATACATTATCGACAATATCCCCACATCTCAGGTTATGGATCACAACAAAATAATACAGTAACTTAATAAGCCAAGGGTATGCTTGGTAGGGGATTATAGGAGGTAAAGAATAGAAAATATAATGAAAAAAGGTGCTTGGTAGAGTATAATACAATGATCCATTATCCAATAATGGGTAATGAGCTATTGAGAATGGGTGGTGATACTCACACCACATTTTTTGATTCATGCACCACTAGTTGTGCATTACAGTATTGTACTGTACAATACTGTAATGCACAGATGGTGGTGCATGAATAAAAAAATGTGGTGTGAGTATCAATTCCCATTGAGAATACTTTTCTTTCCTTTTCTTTTTTCCTACCATTATCATTGCCTTTGCCTCTTCTTTTTTTTAGTTTGAACCAAGCACACCTTAAAAAACAAGATTTACAATTTTCAGCTAAAAACCTGTACCCTTTCTATTTTCATAGAGCCCAAGGGGAAGTACTATTTGTGCCTTTGTGGTTTGTAAGAGCATTTAATGCATAATACATTCAATGAAGAAAGCTTGAAGGAAAGACTTGTAGTTTACCAAGTCTTTGTTAAAAAGTTTTTCAAAAAGCTTTTGTTGCAATGCTAAAAACACCTTCAAAAGACTTTCTAAAATAGTAAAAAACTTTTAATAGCTTGACCCAATGTGAATGCTCTAAGATCGATGTATATATATATATATATATATATATATATATATATATATATATATATATATATATATATATATATTTTAAATGACAAAAATAACTAATTTTATTAACATAATTCATCAAATACTTAATTTTAATTTGAAAAGTCTTTGTACCCATGAAACCACCTACTATTTGTGGGCTTTTAAGAAAAAATTTCACCGTATTAGTCAAACCTTGCTAGTCTTCATAAAACTAGCAATATTGACTTTCCTAGTTAACCTAACGGTTTTTTAAAAAAACTAGCAAGATAAACCTTGCGACTTTTTTAAAAATCCACAACAAAAACTTGCTAGTTTCATGGCTATAAAGGGTTTTGGAATAAACTTTGGGTTTTTGGCGAAATATTTTGGTAAAATTAATTAGTTTTGTCATTTTTTATTTTTATTTTTATTTATTTATTTATTTTTTGCATATAGATTACATGTTTTAATTTTAAGTAGTTTCTGAACTCCATATGCTTATCATATTTTATAGCTATGCTACTAATATAATGGGTTGTCTTCATGGACCACTCACCCGCAAAGTGGTCCACATCATCCATTAATCCTTATTAATTGAGCTCAGTAGTATACTACAAACATGTATGATGTATCTAAGTACTGTAAAAAAAAGTTACTCTCTGTCTGAAGAATGGGAAGTGATACGTACATGGATGACACTCATTTGTTTATCAAAATTAAAAACAGACATTTTCAATTTTTTTTATAAAAATAACATATTATGCAAACATTAAATCGTTAACTGACAAAAAATATATCATTATGACGAGAATTTTTTTTACCTTTCAATAGACAGGCATATGTTATACTTTCGACGAAGTTTTTTCTAGTTTTGTTTTAATGTTAATATTTGCGTATAAAAAATCACATATGATTTGTATTTTAAGAATCACGTGTAATTTAACAAATCACACGTGATTTTAAAATCACATTTGATTTAAAATGACAAATCTAATATGATATTTTCAGACGTAAATTTCAACACTCATAAAAAAAGTCGAAAAAATATTCGACGAAAATATATAGAAGTGTCCCTCTATAGAAAAATGATTTAATTCTCGTCATGATAGTAAGATTTTTTTTGCGTAACGATTAACGATTTAAGAAATATATATATACATATATATATATATATAGAGGTTGGATCAAATGAAAAGTGACTTAGGGTAAAAAGGATAAAAAGGGTTGAAAATGTAAAATTTGTTATTTGACTAATAGGGATATTCTAGACATTTAATCACTCATCTTTTAAATGCTCATTTAAATCTATTTATATATATATATATATATATATATATATATATATATATATATATATATATATATATATATATATATATATAGGGAAGGGATCCGGTAAGAAGAAAAACTAAAATAAGAAGAATAAGAAGAATTTCTAGCCACACATTTTAAATAAAGGAGAGATTTTCAAGGGGAGATGCATCTATTTTAATATGTGCATCTGAAATGTGTGGTTGTGGTTTCTTCTTATTCTTCTCATTTTAATTTTTCTTCTTATTTGATCCTAACTCTCTCTCTCTCTCTATATATAAATATATATATATATATATATATATATATATATATATATATATATATATATATATATATATATATATATAGGGAAGGGTTCTTTTCAGAACCAAGAAAAGATCGAGAACTGCGAGAACCAGCATCAACCAATCATATTTTTTTGAATATTTAATTTTATTATTTAATTCAAAAGGGCATTATAGTGAAAGTACATTTTTTTATTTTCTTTTTGATTTTTTTAATAAAAAACGTTTTTTTAGTTCCTAAATTTTAGGATTTTTTTTTTTTTTTTTTTTTTTTTTTGGATTTTTTTTTTTCTTTTTTTTTTCTTCATGATTTCAAAAAGTAAGATGCGTATGTGTTTTTCTCATATAAGTCAAGGTGCACATGTGTTTTTTTAAATAGTGTTCAATTACTTAAACCACTTAAATTTTTGAAAAGTTTTTTTTTTCAACATTTATGTTTTTTAAAAATATGGTGCGTATGTGTTTCACTTAAGAAGATAATTGCACATATGTTTTAGCGTACAATTCTTTAATATTCAAAAACTGAAATTCAATAACATAAACATTATACATATGTCTAAAAAATGCAAGTACAATATATCGATTATACATGTGTGCACTAATAATAATTAACCCATGAAATCTACACATGTGGTTTTAATCCTTGTGCACATGTGTTTTTCGTCATTGGCCACTCTCGATCTCTTTGTGCACATGTGTTTTTCGTCATTGGCCACTCTCGATCTCTTTGTATCCATGCTCATTATACTCGAACCTGTAATCACAAACAAATAGTAGAGGAATTATTTAATCATAACAACTAACAAAACATATATGCACAATCCTTTCATAACAACTGAAATTAAACAAAAGAAACAAGTTCATGAAACTGTAAAAACACATATGCATAGAAGGTTTCAAATTTACAACCGTAAAAACACATGTGCATTCGTTTCAAACACTCATGTTCGAGATATAAACACATATGCATTCATTGTCAAATTCTCATTTTCATCACGTAAATACATGTGCATTCTAGTACCAGTTTTCTAAAACCTTAAAATGATTAAGATTACACGATAGTTGAGTAACGTAATAAATGCCTAACAACAAATTACAATAATAATATAAAGGTACATCATCACACAAGTTAGCAATTCCAGATCCAAAAAAAAAAGCATATCCACTTCGACGAACACGTAAGAACCCGACATCATTCACAAACACCTTTTTACCAAGACTGTGGCTTAATAAGTCTTTTCTGGTATATATTGAACTAGCTCTTACCAAGGACCTCTGCAATGAAGCAGCTTTTCTGGGCCCAAGCCCAGAAATGAACTGTAGTGGAGCAAATAACCACTCATGGCTTATAGCTAAATTTACATCCAGGCCAACTTGCTTAGTTGCATCTACCATAACTTGTTCAACCATACCATATTTTTCATCAGGTGTGAGAAAGCTTTCTAAAGGACTAAGTTTCCAAGATAATATTTCTCTTGATGGTCCACAAAGGGTAGCAGCCATTGCTAATGGATTTTGAAGATAACGTAAAAAGCATATCCAAAACCAAAAAAAAAAAAAAAAAAAGGATCGAAAGTCAAAAAAAAAAGCAGATCCAATATTTCATTTCCAGATCCAATATTTCAATATTTCATTTCCAAAAAAAGCATATCCAAAACCAAAAAAAAAGGATATCATCTACCATATCCAATATTTCATTTCCAGATCCAATCCTAAACCAAAAAAATAGCAGATCCAAAACCAAAAAAAAAAAAAGGATCGAAAGTCAAAAAAAAATCAGATCGAATAAAAACCGAGGACCAACCTCCTTTAATTCAATTGATTCAAAACTCAAAAACATACAAAAAACCCAAGATCTTGAAACCAATAAAAAGATTTACACTTACGAAAATAAAATTGCTTCTTCTTGTCTTGCTTACTGGTTAGCTACCTTTGGTGTTGTCCTCTCACCTTACCAGCACGAGACAATGATCCGTGAGCCTTTCCCATGGTGTCGTATTGGTTTTCTTTTTCCGGCTGGATAGATCTATAGCGCAAGCAGCAGTTGGTTTCCTTAGTTGATAAAAAAGATTGTTTTTTTTTCTTGATTTATGGGTGGCGGCTTATGATTAGGGATTTAGGGTTGGAAGAGATGTTTGAGAGAAAAAGTGAGAGGATACGAGTACAAGAGATTTGTAACTACTCCTATTTTTTTTGTTGTTGATGTATTATAAGAATTCCATAATTGCCCTTTTACTTAATAAAAAATATTAAATGAAATTCTTCTTATTTACCATAATACCATTGCATTTTCATCCATTGATTATTTTGATCAATGGCTAGTGTTGGTTCTCGCAGTTCTCGACCTTTTTGTGGTTCTGAAAATAACCCTACACTATATAGGGAAGGGATCCAATAAGAAGAATAATTAAAATAAGAAGGGTAGGAAGTAATTCTAGCCACACATTTTAATATGGGAGGGAAAATTTGAATGAAGATGCATCCATTTTTGTAGGTGCATCTAAAATGAATGGTTGTGGTTACTTCCTATTCTTCTTATTTTTATTATTCTTCTTATTTGATCCTAACTCACACTATATATATATATAGAGTTAGGATCAAATAAGAAGAATAATAAAAATAGGAAGGATAAGAAGTAACCACAACCACACATTCTAGATGCACCTACAAAAATGGATGCATCTTCATTCAAATTTTCCCTCCCATATTAAAATGTGTGGCTAGAATTACTTCTTACCCTTCTTATTTTAATTATTCTTCTTATTGGATCCCTTCCCTATATATATATATATATATATATATATATATATATATATATATATATATATATATATATATATATATATATATATATATATATATATATATATATATATATATATGTATATATATATATATATATATGTATATATATATATATATATGTATATATATATATATGTATATATATATATATGTATATATTTATATATATGTATATATATATATATATGTATATATATATATATATGTATATATATATATATGTATATATATATATATATATATATATATATATATAGAGAGAGAGAGAGAGAGTGAGGATCATGTGCGGATTTTTATTTTTAGTGCGGACGTACGGACAGATCTGGACCGCCCATTCCAGATCTGATCTTGACTTTTTGTAAAAAAGTCAAGATCTGCGCTAACTTCACGGTACCAATTGACCATGTAAACGATTTTTTTAATTTTTTTCCTTTTGAGCGATCCTTACTATTGTTATCTTCTTTCATTTTTTAATTTTTACAGATTTTTCTGAGCACTTTTTTGTTTTCTTGATTATGAGTACTACCATTAACGATATTATGAGTCTTAGTGTGATATTATGAAACTGTGATATTATAAAATGATGATATTATAAAACCAACTGGGATATTAAGTTTTTTACATGTAAAAATGAACCTTGATATTAAGAAATATATGATAGTTACTATGATATTAATAATTTTATTAAAAAAACTTATGATAGTTACGGTGATATTAACAATTATACTAAAAAAAGAACAAAAGTTCCTGTGATAGTAAAAATGAACCGTGATATTAACATTTTTTATCAAAAAATGAACGGTGATATTAATAATATTAGTAAAAAACAAAAAGTAATGTGATATCAAAGAAAAGTTAGTGTGATATTAACAATTTACGTGATATTAAGATCAGATATTGACTTTTTTACAAAAGTCAAAATCGACCTTAATATCACAATACCTTTAATCATGAAAACGATTTTTTTTTTGAAATTTTTTTCAGCGATTCTTAATTATTTATCATCCTCTTTATTTTTTCAATTTTTTCAGATTTTCTTGAATTAAAAAAAAAAAAAAAAAAAAAAAAAAAAAAAAAAAAAAAAAAAAAACTACTGTGATATTATCCGCACCATCCCTACTTAAAACCCAATCCGCACCCGATCCCTTCCCTATATATATATATATATACTACATAAAATGGAAAAAAAGTCAAAGTGGAAAAGTGAAAAAGTGAAATGGTCAAATGAGAGAGAGAGAAATATGTAAAAGCATATTTAATACTCTCTTATCACAACTCACTCAAAAACACATACAAAATACTCTCCTCTTCCACACATCTCATCAACCACCATCCTCACCACCACAAAACCCTTCCACCACCGCACCACTCTATCATCGCATATCGTTAATTGTCTGCCGCTAGAAACCGCTGCCGCCAGGCGCGGGTACTCGCCTAGTATATATATATATATATATATATATATATATATATATATATATATATATATATATATATATATATATATATATATATATATATATATATATAGGGTAAAGTTAAAATAAAAAGACAAATATCCGTAAAAAGAATAAAAAGATTTATTTTTGAGTAAAGTCCAAAATACATCCATGTGGTTTGCCCCGTTGCGCTGTTTACATCCCTAAACTTTTTTTTGGCACAAAATCATCCATCCGTTAGTAAAGTTGGCACAAATACATCCCTCCGTTAGTAAAATCAGTTAATGAGGACTAACGGTGCAAATATATCTCCGTTATCTCACATAATTTAACGTAAATCGTCCTTGTGGCAAGGTACAAATTGCAACCAAAGTCCTTAACTGTATTTAAAAATACGTCCCTGTGGTCAACGTGGGTCAACGCCACGTGTCACCACATGAGTGGTGCCACGTGTCATCGGGGTCGGGTCGGGCAATGTGTCGGGTCGGGTCGGAAACGGGTCGGGTCGGGTTGCCACGTGGACCAATGAGGTGGTGCCACGTGGCATTGGTAAAGTATACCATTTTTTGGCTCCCCCTGGATTCGAACCTGGGACATTTGATTGGGAAGCAATGCTTTGCCTAACTGGGCTAGGCATAGCTTCAATTGTATTTCCCTAAATTTAATACATAACACTTTCTAAAACTTAAAAGCCCAATTCTTTATTATTAAAAGTTTCAATTTAGTTTTTGGCCTATCAGTTTACGGAGTTTTATGGACTGTAAAAAAATAAATAAATATACCGTCGGACTCGTTTTTTCGTGCTCTTTCCAATGGTATGCTCGGGGAATTTTTTCGATTTCAAACGAACCTCGAAAAATGCGAAAATCATCGTTTTTTCTTTGTTTTCGCATTTTTCGAGGTCCAAACCAAGTCGAAAAAATTCCCCGAGCATACCTTCGGAATCATTTTTTCGTGCTCTTTCCAATGGTATGGTCGGAGTTTTTTTTTTTATTTCAAACGAACCTCAAAACATACGAAAACAAAGAAAAAACGATGATTTTCGCATTTTTCGAAGTTCGTTTGAAGTCGAAAAAATTCCCCGATCATACCATTGGAAAGAGCACGAAAAAACGAGTCCGACGGTATATTTATTTATTTTTTTACAGTCCATAAAACTCCGTAAATTGATAGGCCAAAAACTAAATTGAACCTTTTAATAATAAAGAATTGGGCTTTTAAGTTTTAGAAAGGGTTATGTATTAAATTTAGGGAATTATACTTGAAGCTATGCCTAGCCCAGTTGGGCAAAGCATTGCTTCCCAATCAAATGTCCCAGGTTCGAATCCAGGGGGAGCCAAATTGTGATTTATATTACTAACGCCACGTGGCACCACCTCATTGGTCCACGTGGCAACCCGACCCGACCCATTTCCGACCCGACCCGACATATTGCCCGACCCGACCCGATGACACGTGGCACCACTTATGTGGTGACACGTGGCGTTGACCCACATTGACCACAGGGACGAATTTGTAAATACAGTTAAGGACTTTGGTTGCAATTTGTACCTTGCCACAAGGACGATTTACGTTAAATTATGTGAGATAACGGAGATATATTTGCACCGTTAGTCCTCATTAACTTATTTTACTAACGGAGGGATGTATTTGTGCCAACTTTACTAACGGAGGGATGATTTTGTGCCAAAAAAAAGTTTAGGGATGTAAACAGCGCAACGGGGCAAACCACAGGGATGTATTTTGGACTTTACTCTTTATATTTTTAAAAAAATTCTCCAAAAATTCCGAAAAAATTCCACAAGATCGGGTATGTTGGTGCATAAAACTTTTGTGAAAACATTTTTTATAATTTTGAGTTTTGATACGTTTTTTTTAATGCACAAAAAACGAATTTTGATGCGCAAAAAAATTTTGATGCACAAAATTTTCAACTTGTTTTAGTTAGATGCGCAATGTTATTTTGATGCAAAAAAGTCAAAAGAAGTTGGGTGCAAAAACCAATTTTTGATGCACAAGAAAGTACGATAGATGAGAATATTTTACAACAAGTGGTTTATCAAACAGTAATACATCTTAAGTTATAAAGATCCGGATACGATGGAAGACATATACTTAGTACGACATAGTAAATAAGGAAAATAAGACTGTTAGTTTCCGAACTTCTTCAGTCTTCCGCGTTGTTGAAATCCTGTTGAGCTTCTCCTCCTTCTAACATGTATGCTTTCCCAAGAGCACCTTCAACTTGTTGACCTTGGTTTTGGGGACATTGGTTCCGATAGTGTCCTTGCTCCCCACATCCGAAGCATGTGACTACGGCTTTACCTCTACAATCCCTGGCTAGGTGTCCTGATTTTTGGCACTTGTGGCACTTGGCAGGGCAAGGACCCGAGTGATGAAACTTACATCGATTACATAATGGGTGTGTTCCAGCATAACCTCTGCCTTCTATTGGTGCAGCGACATAAACCATTGCAGCTTCTTTCCTTCTATTCTGTTGTTGATGATGGTTGGTGTTACGGTTTTGGTTGTTGTTATTATAACCTCCTTGGTCATTTTCCCATTTTCTTTTATTGTTGTTGTTATTTCGGTTATTGTTGTAGTTGGTAAGGTTGTTGGTATTGTTGTTACGGTTGGTGTTGGTAATGTTTTCTCCCTTCAATACTTGTGCCATGAGCTTTTGAGACACTCGAATAGATTCCTCAATCGTTTGCGGGTCAAAAGAAATTACGTCTCCTTGAATAATCTGGGGAAGTCCCCCAATGACAGCCTCCAGTAGCTTCTCGTTGTCCGAAACCATAGATGGGCATAACGCGGCCAATTCTTGAAACCTTCGAATGTAAGTATCAATGTCATACCCAACAGTTACTAGTTCGTAAAATTCGGTCTCCAACTTTTTCACTTCCGTACGCGGACAATACTTCTTTGTTAACAAACCCTTGAATTGCTCCCAAGTGAGCTTGAAAGCATTTTCCATTCCCATTGGCTGAGCATACGAGTTCCACCACGACATTGCCCCATCTAGTAGTGTACTCGTAGCAAACTTAACCTTGCTATCCTCAGGGCAATTACATAACAGAAACACAGACTCCATTTTCTCGAACCATCGAACCATGGCAGTGGCCCCTTCAGTGCCCTTGAACTTAGTAGGATCTCCGCTTTTAAAATCCTTATATGAACAACTTCTAACCCCGGACCCTCCTACAATTCCTGCAGCAGCAGCAAGTCTAGCGGCTTCAGCTTCCGCCGCAATTCTAGTAGCTTCAGCAGTTGCCGCAGCCGCGGCGACATTAGCTAGCTTGGCAGCTTCAGCATTAGCTGCAGCCTCAGCGGCAGTGGCGAATCTAGCGGCTTCAGCAGTGGCTGCAGCCTCGGCAGCATTGGCAAGTCTAGCGGCTTCGGAAGTAGCCGCAGCCTCAGCAGCAGCCGCCACTGTTGCCCTTTCAGTCCTTAATGCATTGGCTATACTATCCCTCACAAACTTTTGCATAGCCGCTTGTGTCAATTCAGGTGTGGCTTTCTTTGGCGCCATTACTTCTTCAAAATAAGAGGAAAGGTGAGATGTAGCAAAGTCCCATGATAAAAATAAGCGCTCTAAAGAGATGTGATATGAGATAATAAATTTGAGGTTATTTTACAAAATAATTGACGATTTCCTAGGAGATGGGTTATGAGGTGTTGTAAGTGCTTCAAATGTATGATGGTTTAGTGACATAATGTGTGAATAACATGTAACTCGACATGTTGGTGGTGAAACAGAGGAGTGAGAGCGACTTCACCCTCCTTGAAGGTTTTGTCTCGGCATTCGATGTTATTGGTGATGAGTCAACTGGTGTTAAAAATTTGATAGGGAATGACAAGGCATTCTCCACATTGGAGTCTAAAGGAAGGATAATGGAATGGGTATTTGAAGGCATCTCTGTGACAATCGATGTGAAATGAAAGTAAATAACTCGAATAAAGTGCGTATGAACCCGCATGTAAAGTGGATATGCACTTATGATGAAATGATGAGATGCTATGATGATGTAGTTATAGTCTAGGGTCAATGATGCAACCTAGTTCTCTATAACCGAAGCTGTGATGCCAATCTGTCACACCCCAAAAATACATGTTTTGCAGCGGAATGGAATTCCTGGGGATTGACTGTCATAGCATCATAGTTACAGTTATATTGAACGACCTAAAGTGTCGTTTGGAAAATACATCGTTTGATTTAATAAAATAATCAGAGTTTACAAAGTATAGGTCCCAAATGAAAATCAACTTGTGCGGAAATAAGTTTGTTACAATTCAAACGATGTTTTAAAGTGCATAAATCCCATGAGTGACGCGTCGTCACCACGACTCTATGATAAGTCCACATGCATGCCATGAAATGTATGCCTTAGATACCTGAGATAAAACATGCTTAAAACAGTCAACACAAAAGTTGAGTGAAATTCATAGGTTTAATTAAGTCGTTTGAACACAATATTCGTAGTGTAAGTTACGTTGTTTCACACTCATCGTTGAAAACAAAACAACATTTATTTCACTAAGTTCATGACAACCAAAGCGTAAACCTCGTACTAATAGAAATTGGTAAAATCGTTTCATCGCAGCCCTAATAGGTAAACTTGCCAATTTACCTTAATGATTCAAATATAGTGCGTTCGATTTCCCCTAACTGGGTCAACAAGAACGGGAGTGTTAATTCCAATAGGCCTATTCACAATATTCGCGCTCACTCGCAAGTGACTAATGGTGCATGATGTAGGGACTTCAAACATGGCAATTGATTACTTAGTGACAATACAACATTTGGATATAGCATACAGTTCAAAGCATTTGTGTTCGATTAAAAATATAGCATGTATCTCCCCCAAGAGTTTGTAAAACAATTAAGTAATAGAAAGTGGGGCTATGAACTCACCTTAACAAGTAAAGCGTGAGTACAAGAACGAGCACAAGAAATATCTTAAAAGCAACCCTCGAACGTAGACCTCCCTAGACGCGACCTTGAGAATTTAAAAGAAGACTAGCGTATGACTTGACATCATTTAGAAAGATTGGTCTATCACGTATGACCATATAGGTAGTTGAATGGGTAATGTTATGGCTTGCAAGTTGGATGACAAGAACGTAACGCATGTACGTATTACATATATCAAACTAAGCTTGTAACATATGTGAAATTTATATCCTATGCATTATATATTAGTTTCTCTACATGCATGAATGGGTGACACGTTTGATTGGATAGAAACGCGTGTTATTTGTAGAGCAAGATAAGGATACGCGTGTGAAGTCTATAAAATGCATGTTGGAATATTTCTTGACAAGGGCACGTGTATAAACTTCAAATGATAGATCATGTATGCAAGTTTATACTTTATTACAAATGAGATTATCATTTAATTATCATGCAATATTATCATTTTAAGTTATAATGTAAAATATTAAACTTGTGTTCATGTATATTAGGCGTAGCACATGTGGTGTATTGTGTAAGACTATCATTGTTTTGTTAATAGTTTAGTAATCAATGGATATAGTTTGATCCCGGTAATTACTAACGTTAAGTCTTTAAGTCACGAAACTTAAAACCGAGTAACATAAAAATATAATACTTATAAAAATGCACTTCTCGCAAGTATTGGGTGAATAAATAATTATCGTATCGAAATTACGTAAACCGTCGTAAATATATATATATATATGTATATATATATATAACAATATATATACAAAATAAATTCAAAACATCGGTTAAACTAATGATATAATTTTTATAGCATTAAAATGAGTATAAAAATATATTAGAACAATTTGTCGGAAGTGTCGGATCAATTGAGCAAAATAAATGATTACGCGATAGCGTTTATTTAATAGGAAAATACACGTTTAATAAAATATGCAAATCCATGCATGAACTAATATGATGATGATGTTACTAATGATATGTAGACTAAATCTAGTCTATATGAAATGGCCTCAATGATTGTTCATGAATTCGCAGCTAAACCCTTACGGTTACATGAATTTGATACTCGTAAACCTAGTTTACGATAAACGATGAAATAATGAAACTTGAATAGTGATTTTCTCCGGGAATGAATAGTGTTTCGTGAATAGTAAATTTTGAAATACGTTCTCAGAATATTACTTCGACTCCGAAAATGGTGAATAGTAAAATTTTGAATAGTAACACGTGAATAGTAAATTCCCGAGATGAATAGTAAATTTGAGAAATGACCTGAAATTGCGAGTTGTCACATATAACATCAATGTTGTCAGGTTCATGTGACGCCTTTTTCTACCTTAATCATGTATACTATAACATGACCCTCTTATGTAGGCATCTTAATTAGGGCATGACTGCTGCAATTTGCATTCTCCATGCAGTATGTTGCAAGCCGAGGATGAGCCAGGTAAGTATATCATCCTTACCAACTTTACCAGTAACAGCGTTTCCTGATCAGTTAACATAATAAATGTGTCATTAAACATTGATTTTCAAAATATGTCCCCTTAGATAAATAATATATTACACGTGGTAATAACGGTGTTCCTGAATGCATGAGATTGATTATTTAATATGAAAAAACAAAGCCTTTTTTGATTGTCATGGAGGAATCATAGTCCCATTAAATAAGTGTTGTCTTGCTCATTGTCCATATGGTGTAATGGTATAAAAAAATCTTCTTGATCTTGCTATATTTATCTTACCCAAATGTAATCATTTATTCAGATTGGACAACACTTTAAAGATGGTTACTTGCATAAAGATGAGTTCAAGATACTTTATGTGGCTCCAATGAAGGTAGCGCTTATGCTTTTATTTGACCTCGGTGTCTCTTTTATGCTGACAAGTTTTTATTGTTTTAACATTCAATCTCTAGGCCCTAGCTATGGAAGTTACCAGGGCATTTAGCCATTGATTAGTTCCATTGAACATGGTTGTGAGAGAGCTAATTGGCGAAATGCAACTTTCTAAAAGTGAACTTGAAGAAACTCAGGTTTGTCTAAACTAATATGAAGGTGGTTAAAAGACAATGATATAGCTGTTTATGTTGTATGCTTTCCTGACAAGGATCTAAAATACAGGTTTGTGTTTGATAATTTTTTTTAATTTCTTTTTGTGGTTTTTTTGTATTTGGCTTTTTTAAGCTATTGATGTTTTAATACTGGCCATTGTGTTAATGATGTTACTGTTTTCTTTCTATACGAGTAGACGTAGTTTTCATTTGAGGTTTTATTGCAGTAGGATCACTTGATTTGTTAGTTATAAGATGTTAGTATTTAATTTTATATATGGTCGATGATTCAACTGCTAAGAAAAAGGTTTGAGAATTGTAATTAGTTTTAGGTTTTTTTTGAGGTTTTTGTAAGTAATTGCGAAGGCACTGATTCGTGCAAGGGTTCCCATATTGAAGCTTATGGATCCGGTCACTGGTATCTCTTGTGATATTTGTGTAAACCGCTCGATATGACATGTAGTAGGCCGCGTTGAACAAATTGTATATGGAAGTTTTTTTTCTCTTTTCATGCATGTTGCACATGCACTTCGTGTAGTTTTTCCTTTTTTTTTGTCATCTTTTTTTGCTTTTTGTTGAAGGCATACATTCTCTCAGCAAAGGTTATGATCTAGGTTATCGTGCCTTGCAGTGGGACGCGTTGAACAAATACATATACGCTACCATGGTTTATGCTTAATTAAGAGACTATATAGCACAAGCTTGGTGACATATACCTTTTTCGTATTTCAGTTATCATTTTGATTTGGGCAGTGTCATAGAGAGACATATGCACAAATGAAGGTTGCAGCTGCTGAATTGAAGGAGCTTCAATTCCGTATGTCGGGTATGTTGAACGAAAGAGGTAAATCTCTTGGAGTTCTTGATCAGGTATTACAACTTTTGTTAACAACTTTTGATTAATAACCACATTTTTAACCTTTTAGTTCTGTAAACGTACAGACATGAACAAGAGTATATGTTCATTTTCGTAAATGAACCAACACGAATATAAGTTTTGTTCGTACATTTACGTTTGATGTGATAATCGGTATGTTGAGGCTCTTTTGCTTATGTCCACTTAAGTATCTTTGCTTTTACTATGTATTAAAATTTGAAGTAGAGATCACCTTTTTTGTTTGTGTATGTGCACTTAATTTTTTTGCTTTTTGACAATTTGATCATCTAGCATCATATACTTTTGCAATACATTGGTAATCACAATGGATACAGAGCGGTCTGATACAAAACGTAGGAGAAGTGTTGTTTTTCGGACGGGCTGGCTGGGTAACATTCCAATTCTACTCTCTAACTGTATATTCATATCCAATATATTATTAGGTTCATAACATTTTTAAGGTCATTTAGTCTGGTATTCCGTGCACTTTGGAGTGGATTAGTATATCGCTGTTGTAATAGCAAGCCAAATATGATGTTGCTTTAGAGATTCTTTCTGGGAACTTATGTTCTCTTATAATGATTTAAGGCGACAAACTACGAATACAAGTACTATCTGATACTTAATTAACTTTATTATATATTGCTTATTGGCATGACAGAGTAGGTGGGTGTAATTAGTTTATCTATTCAGTCTTAGAATCATAAACTATAAACTAAGTTTAATTAACTAATTTTTATATATTTATTATTTAGATTTCCATGTTATTATTCTTGATGGTTTAGAATGGGAAACTAATCGTCAATCAGAAATCCCATATTTGCTCTTTCCTATTCAAGTAGCAGTTTCAAATAATAGACTCAGAAAAAAGTGTTTATGAAACACGAGCTTGCCTCTTCATTTTTCAGTGTTCTAACTTCATTTCCTTTTATTGGTTGTTCAGCAGGGATTCTCTTCATTTTCTCATCCCAAAGGACTTAGAAGTACATCTCTTGAGAGTCAAAAGAAAAGATTCGCAATAAAGGCCTCGTCATCCTCTGATTCTTCTGAACTTGCTGCACCAATTGCTCCACTTCAGCTCGAGTCCCCAATCGGGTAGTTCTTTTCTCAGATTCTGATTAGCCACCCATATTTGGTTACATACCGACATATATATATATATATATATATATATATTCATGCATGGGTTTTTCTAATGGGTGCCGTTATGATCCTTCATCAATTTGAAAAGTTGGATAATATAATTTTGTCATAAGAAAAGGAGAGGTAGACGGGTACAGGTCATACACGGGTTTCAACCCACTCGATCCAATAACGGGCAATCTTTACACACCAACTACTTCATTATTAACAAAATTGGAGTATTTGCTCATCGCCAATAGATTAATGTGCTCATCTGAGGCATCTTTAGATGACATACATTTTTGACCTTCTTACTTTTCAAAGTAGTGGTTCAATTGGCTAATGTTTAATACTTATCCAGGGGAAGAAGGGAAAGCCTGTACAATGGTGGTGAGTACTCCTCATTGGATTGTTCCACATTACTCCGTTTGGGGTATGCCATTATACTTATTATATTCCACCAGATTCTCTCAGTTCTTCCATCAAAGACCGGATCAAGACATTCTCAGGGACCTCCTCTGCCACCTATTCTCCCCCGTGGTAAATTACAACTCTGATTTTTTGTTTCTTTTCTATCCATCATACCTCAAACTACCGGATTCTAACAACTTTGTGTTATCGTTAATCTCTCAGAGAAATGTTACATCCAAGATCATTAAATCTTACCTGCTGTGGAAGCTTCCACTTGTCAAGTAAGGACTAAAACCAGATCACCCTTTTAAGGAAGACTATGCATCATGCCAAATAGCCATCTTGCCTGACAAATTCTTTCCCAATGCCGACATGGGCAACATAAATTTCAAAAGAGCATCGAGCTGGTGGTTTTGGGAAGGCGGTGTTGAGTTTAAAGACAATACCAAATTAGACGCTGAAGTAGTGCTTCTTGTCACTGATTATGATGGCAAAAAGAAGCTCAAAACTATGTTACCCGAGCCCTTCAGAAGTTTCTTAGAATTCCCCTCTAGCATGCTGCCTTTATATAGGTAACTAAATCAATTCTCATTTGCCAGTTTTTGCTCTCAAATGATAACATGTGCAGATGTTTTAACAATTATATATTGACATTCAGGGGAACAATCCATCCTCTGATTCCAAACATGGCTTTCATCGGTTATGTAGAAAGTGTGTCAAATCTTCACACTTCAGAGATGCGGTGCAAATGGTTAGCTAGGATGCTTGATGATAAGTTTGAGCTACCGTGCACAGAGAAGATGCTAGAACAGATAACCTCAAAGATGGACATAATGAAAACGTCGACAAGGTTTTACAAGAGGAGTTGCATATCTACCTTTAGCATCAATCACACTGACGAGATATGCAAGGAAATGGGATGGAGTTGTTGGAGGAAGAAGAACTGGTTGGCTGAAGCATTCCGTACACCAGTCAAGATGATTGCATCCCGAACAGTCAAGTTTAATCACACAAGCTGACCACTTGTGAATGGTCAACCGTACCAAACTTAAAACAGCTCAGAAAGCAAATGCAATTAAGATCAGAGGAATATAGTGGATTCCTGGGTCGTTAAGTCCCACGGAGGATGAATGGTGTTTAACACAGACAGATGTCGAATAATCACTAAGGATAGTGATCAGTAAGGATTTAGAAATATTTATACCTAAAGAAAAGTTTTGTAAATTACAGGGGCTTAAATGCAAATTAAAGAAAATTAAAAAACTAAAATATATTAAATAAACGCTATCACTATTTTTACAATGATGTTTTTGTGTTTTATAAAACAAAATAACTTAAATAAACTCTTTTAATTAAAACGTAAACTTAAATTATCTAAAAACGTGACTTAAAATGAAAACGTACGTTATTTATAAAAATTACGCGAGTGCACAAGCAAAAACGTAAAATTTGTGAAATAAAAGTCCTACGAATGTAAAAACAATTTTCTTACTTCCTATATGACAAAAGAAAATTTTAGAAAAAAGAATTATATTTTTTTGACTTTTATATTTTTTTATTATGAATTAAATACTGTTTTACACTAATTAAATGTTTAAAAATACTAAAACTATTAAGAAAAATCTGAAACTTTTTTATAAATTACTTTATACTAATACAAAGTTAAGAAAAATACAAAAGTTGAAAAAGCTAGTATAAATAAGCTAGAAATAAGCTCGTATAAGCTTAATGAACTAAAAAGGGTTATATATTAAGTATTGCAAAGAAAAACAGAAAAAGACCCAAGGGCGAGTGGTAGTGTGTGTGTGTGGTGAGCTGGGTGGCTAGGGTTCGAATCCCAGCAACTGCTTTTTTGCTTTTTATTTTTATTTTTTTTTTCTTTTTAAAACTAATTAAGTACAAAGAGATAAGCACTTTTCATAACTGGAACTTTTTACAAAAATCGCTAATAAGCTCTGAATAAGCTTATGTTTCTAACAGTTAACAAGAAATTTGAAATAAGCACAATGTTAAGCTAAATAGCTAATAAGCTGAAGGATAAGCAAAAGATTAACTAGAAAGAAGCTAAGCAACTGATAAATAGCTAATGTGACAACTGAATAAGCAATATAACTAAGAAATAAGCACTGAACAAGCTACAAATAAGCACTAGCTTAAGCTGGAACACAGGACACTATTGGTTTTCAAGCTACTTTCTAACTTATTTTTAAGCACTTAGATAAGCTAGGAAATGAAAAAGAACACTGGAATTGACAAGTTAACCAACTAAGCTCTCTAAAAAGCTAATCTACAAAGTTTGGCTTCCATTAATAAGCTTGTGAGAAGCTTTTGAAAAACTGGTGACCACTGATTTATTGGTGTATTAAGTAAAATGGACAAAATTAAAAGCAAAGAGCAGGCTTATCAAATAAGCTACAAATGGAAAAACTAGAACTGGAACCTTGAGACAGCTAGGTTAGCTTCTCAAAAAGCTAAGGTACACAAGCTAAGCTTTACTAACAAGCTCTCTGAGAGCTTGTTAAATGGGCTAGCAAATCTGTGCACAGGGCACTTTTCAGAAAAGGTGTTCAAAACAAGCTGAAAAATAAGCACTTTATAAGCTAAATAGAGATGAACTAATATTTTTCTAATTAAGATTAGCAGCTAAATTTTAATATCCCAAAAGCTTAAAGGCTAAATCTTAATATTGAGCACACACTAAAATTATGAAGTTTATTCAAAAACTGCAATTTAGGAAATTTTGACTTTTTAATTACACTAAAGATTTGACTTTTATGAACTTGTAATAATCCTAGATGATCTAATTTGATGTATTAAGCTACTATAAGACTTATTTAAGCTATATAAACAACTTTTACACTAGTATGCATGATTATGCAATTAAAAATCCTAACAGTGAACAAGAAATTAAAGATAATAAGTGATTTTGACTTTTTATAGAACAAGCACTAGATTTTATGCTGATTTTGAGTTCTTATATACTAGTATGACAGGTAACAACAATAAACAACAACATAAACAACCTTTAACACCCTTAACACAGTGAATCCAAACACCTATTTAAGAAACTGTTTTGAAGATTTAATCACTAAAACAAGTATTTAACTTAAGTAATCTATTTATTAACTGATATTGATTATATTTAGACAGTTTTAAACTAGAATTAACAATAATTAAACACTTTTACTAAGAAATACAAATTTCAAAGAAATGGCTTACAATTTGGAATTCAAGCATAAACAGAGAACTGATAACTGATAACACACCTATGGCTTCCCAAGAAGCTCTAAACCAATAAGCAATCCAAACTCAGCTCTTCACCAGTCTTCTTGTACCTTCTCCATGATTTTTTATTTTTAGCTAATTTTTTTGGTATTTTTAGTAATTTCTTTTTCTTGAAACTAAACTGAGTTTAAATGGTTCTACAAGCTGAGAAAAGCTTTAATAAAAGCTTATATAAGCTTATAAGTACTTAACAACAACTGATAACAACATTCAACTTAACATGAGATTCCTTTGAACTTGAAATTTTACATAAGCTGAAAATGAAAAGGAAATTTGAAATTTATGATTGATAAAGGTTCACTTACACTTAAAAACACTTAAACAAGAACTTGAAAGTTTAAACATACACAGGAAAGCTTGAATTTATTAAAACGACATACAAAAAGTAAAATTACTCTAGATATGTTATTACATTGCTTCAAACTTGTATATAAAGATCTTTTTCATCTCTGTCGACATCTATGAGCAAATCCCACCTCAATCCAGCCATTGGATCATTGGAATTCATCAAAACCGTACAAGTGGAGTTTTGGCGCCAATTTTCTTTGAGCAGGTTATCTCAATTAATGAAGCTTGGGAGGATGTGGAGGTGGAGGGGGGTTGGTATACAGCTGGGAAGACAGGTGTAAAGGTGAAAAGGAGGAAACCAGGGTGGTTTGAGGAAACTGGTTTTGGCGCGTTTTGTGAGAGAAGATGAACAGTGCATCTGGATTTGACTTTTGTTGACTAGTGGTATTAATATAAAGGGGGTTCACAATGGGGGGTCAAGGGTGTTGGCAGGGGTTCTTTTTGTTTGGATGGGGTTCTAAATACAAAAGGGGGACATTTGGCTTGTTTAATATTACAAGGACCAACTTTGCAATTCGGCCAAAGTTAAGGGACCAAACCTGTCCATTTTCCAAAGTTCACACAAGGACCAAACCTGCCATATATGAATAGTACAAGGACCATTATGCATAAAATTCCATTTTTAATAAATCCAAGGACTATTTTTGTCATTTTCAAAACTTGAGGGACTAAAGTTGTAATTTTGCAAATTTTGATTTTAAAGACCAATTTTGACAACTCATGAATCCCTAAGGACTTAAAATGATATTTTTCTTTATTTTGATTTACCAGGGACTATTTTTGACAGCTTTTGAAACTTGGGGGACTAAAACTGCCAATTATGCAAACTTGATACGTTTTTCACCAGATTTTGATATTTTTGCATTTAAATCACATAAAACTCTTGTTTGTGATATTTTCATCTTTTTGATGCATTTCAGAGTGTTTTCAGATGTTTTTGGCATTATAAATAGTACAAAAATGATGAGTATTTAAACACTCATCACAAGACTATGAAAAGAACATATAAATTAAAGGTATAAAAACCATAATTCCATCTTTACAGACCTGTATGTTTTATCTAAATGTTTGTATATCACTAAAATAAGTGGATGCAAAGAAGCTTAGTCATATAGAAGACGGTATGTATCCAACAATGTATGTAATAAAGATATGTGGTTTCATCACATTAAAGTGGCTTAACAAATGAATATATAAGATAGAAAATGGGAATGTGTCCCACGTGATCAGAGAAATCAATGGTGTTGGGTTAATAGCATAAATGCAAAATCTATGCGTAGATGCCAAGAAGCTGTTCAGGAAATGGAAAGCTGTTTTCAACAAAAACTCAATATCATTATCCCTACTTACTGGCGGTGGAACCCGAAAGTCAATACCGATTCTGATAAAGTCCTTAAAGATAAGTTTTACCCCTTTTGATTTCTTAATCTTCATAAGTATATCAACCAAGTTTGCATATATCAATATCTTTCATTGGTCTACCCAGTCTGTGTTTTATTGGCACTATTATGGTGTTTGCGTGACTGTTAGGGTACTTATATTATTTAATTGTTTTATAATATTGTTTGAAAAATCGACACTATTATGGTGTTTGCGTGACTGTTAGGGTACTTATATTATTTAATTGTTTTATAATATTGTTTAACAATTCTAAAAAATGTATTTCAGTTAACAAAAAACAACAAACAAATAGTTTTAAGTCATGCCCGCCCATTGGGCGGGCTTCGAAAACTAGTATATATATATATATATATATACTATCTATAATAGAAAAATGGTCAAAGTGAAAAGTGATGTGAAATGTGGAAAAAATTAAAAAGAAAATGTTGAAATAATTAATTACGAGTAATTTCAACTATTAATACACATATGTTTCAAAAGGAAACTATTAATACACATCGAAAACCGGGTTGACCCAGGACGCTTCAAACCCGGCGGGTTGACCCGGTTTTTCGACCCAGCCCGTCGGGTTTACCCGGTTTATATTGACTCGTTTTTTGACCGGAACGGTTCAACCGGTTGAACCTCCCGGGTCGAACCGGGTTTCAAAATATTATGTTTAATCCCCAATTCCTCAAACTTTTACTATTTTTCGTTTATAACCCATAAACTTTTTTTATCACTAAAACTATTTGCCGCTATAAAATCCCGTTGCTATGCACGGGTACTCATCTATATTTACAATACGTTTCAATGTGCGTCACTTAAAACACTAGCCAAGTCACGTTACGGCAAACTAAGCAACAATTATATATGACATTCAGATTATCTATACTACATAAAATAAAAAATGATCAACAAGTCAAGAATTGGAAAAGTGAAATGTGAAAAAATGGAAAATGTGGTTTGAATGGTAACTTTGGAAAGTATTCATGGTTTGCAAAGAAAACTGTCATTCGTGAATGTCAAACTTGATTTGTATTACTTTGTATGGTAACTTTGGAAAGTATTCATTGTTTGCAAAAAAGACTGTCATACCATATACTCTCATGAGTAAGGATCAAATGAGAAGTAAAATTAAAATGAGAAGAGTGAGAAGAAATCACAGCCGCACATTTCAGATGCACCTAAAGAAATAGATGCATCTCCCCCTAAATTTCTCCTCCTCATTTGAAATGTGTGGCTCAAATTTCTTCTCATTCTTCTTATGTGAATTTCTCTTCTCACTAGATCTCTTCCCATACTCTCATACCATTCGTGAATGTCAAACCATGTTAAGAATTTTTGTTAGAGTTGAATTATCGGATGTTACAACCGTTTGCAATTACATTTTGATCTTTTCAGGTTCTATTCTTAATGTTAAACGAAACACTTGCCATAATATCGCATATCATTAATTGTCTACCGCTAGGAACCGCTGCCGCCAGGCGCGGGTACTCGCCTAATATATATATATATATATATATATATATATATATATATATATATATATATATATATATATATATATATATATATATATATATATATATATATATATATATATATATATATATATATACTAGAAGGGTACCCGCGCCGATGACTATTTTGTAGCGAACAAATGTTTTTCATTTTTACGTCTAATTCAAGTAAGTTTATCTCTTTTCAACTCCGTTTCTTCCCGACTACTAAAGAAAACTCATAAAAATATATCAAAATGGATGTTGAATTAAAGAGCACAAAATTTTAAAAAATATGGTGAAATTAGATCATAAAAAAATTAAACGGATTAAAAGATATTTAAATTTAAAAATAAAGGTGATTAATTAGTTAGGAAGTGACATGTGTCACCCCATTATTGGAGCTCTTTATTTTAGTTTGTTAGAGCTCATCTCTTTTTGTTATTTTTTAGTTAGAGAAGTGACACATGTCACTCAATGATTGGAGCTCCTTATCTTATTTTTTTTTAATTCTTTCCATAATAAGCAAGTAAAAAAGTCTGAATTTTTAAGCCTTCTAATTTTAGAAGGCCTAAATGCATTATAAAGTAGTATAGATATATATATATATATATATAAGTTAGTTTTTTTTTTCTTTTCTGATAAAAAATGAATTACAATAATTAGTTTCGTTAGTTGTTTACAGAACTTGGGTCTCATTCAACTTTTATCTATCTCCACATGTAGTTATGGCAACATATTATCTTTGTTTATTAGAAAAAAGTACAACATAGATCACAAAATTTATAAAGATCTAATGAATAAATATTAGCAATTTATTTTTCATTAAAACTAAGAAAACCCTACTCTCATTATATATATCAAACCGTTAATCTCTACGAGAAACGAATCACACTATCACCACGAGAATTAAATCATCTTTTTATTAAGAGACATTTCTATATACTTTCAACAAACTTTTTTTTGAGTGTTGAAATTTACGCCCTGAAAAATCAAATGTGATTTGGAAAGTCAGAGTTGATATGTTAGTTTATAAATCAAATGTGATTTATGAAATCACACATGATTTGTGAAATAACACGTGATTTTTAAAATAACAAATCACATGTGATTTTTCAGGGCTTAAATTTCAAGAAAAACACTCAAAAAAAGTTCGTCGAAAGTAGATTGAAGCTGTGTTTAAACATCTAAAAGATAGGAAGGAAAGGAATGATGGGGAAAGTAGTGGTTCTAGCTAACTGTGTGTTTAGATGATAGGGAAATTTATAATGGTTGTGAACATTTATTATCATCAATAAAATTTTGGTTGTTTATGTTACTGATCTATGTTTGGTTGTAAATTGCTTACTAGATAGTCTGCAAATGAACAAACTATTAGAAAGGGGGTGTTTGGCATGAGTGTATACATAACTCCTATTTAGCATTTGCAGTTTGTCTTTAGAAAGTCAAAATGCAATAGATAAATGGGAGTTCTGAGTTTTAACTACATTGGATAAAGGGGTGTTTGGCATGAGTGTATCCATGAGCATTTACACGATTTCCAGCGTAATACACACCTTACATACACTACATGACAATTGACTTTAGAATGTCAATGTAAGCAAACATACACTACAGGACAGTTGACTTTAGAATGTCAAAGTAACAATTCATTTCATTTGAATTTAATGTAACAGTTTCCTCCCAACTTCTCAATACATAACATGATTAAACAAAGATAGACACACAACATTGTTCAAAAGACATTAAAGACAAACATAGATCACTGCATAACAATTGAACAACTTGCAAGTTCATCAACTGACTTCTTCCTATTCTTTGGTAGCCTGTCAACTTGGGGTTTGTGAATAGGTGGTATTATTACTGTTTTCGACTCAGCTACTGGCCAAAATTCTCTGCCACTACAGCCATTGATCTTGAATGAGTATATATGTGCCCATGTTTCTAGTCTGTAAGTAACATGAACCCACTCTTCAAGTATACAAAATCCTCTTCCATTCTCATTCATGTGGTATATTGCAGCCACAACATGTTTACATGGTATTCCAGTCAGCTCCCACTTCAACAACACTCCTTTCTATCCATGTTAACAAAACGTTGAT
The DNA here is from genome assembly GCA_019973895.1 of Chrysanthemum seticuspe. Taxonomy (NCBI): domain Eukaryota; kingdom Viridiplantae; phylum Streptophyta; class Magnoliopsida; order Asterales; family Asteraceae; genus Chrysanthemum; species Chrysanthemum seticuspe. Next base: position 223,654,564 of record BPTQ01000002.1, read on the forward strand.
CCTCGTAAGCCACAATTACTTGATATAAAGAGCCTCCATTCCAATAAAAAAACACAGTCAATAGCTTCTTTTTAATAGCATCAAACATGGTTGTCACAGTAGGAAAACAGTCTTTTCTATCACTTCCTGAACTACTACAATCCTCTTCATCAAGTACTCTCTGATATATTCAAGACAATGGATTGATATCTGACATCAAATAACTGCATATTGAACACCTCACATATGTTGTTTAAGAGTAGACCACATTGGGCTCTTCCTGTTAAACAAATCACGCACTATATAAGTATATGACCAATTATTACTATACTTTTGTCCAATGCAAGTTAGTTAATTACCTAAAAACTGTGATCTGCTCCATTGTTCAGCTGGAATCTTGATCAACCAATCATAAACAGCAGAATTGTAATACTTGAGATGAGCTATCTCTTTGTTGAATTCAACAACAGTAGCGGCTCTAGTTGCATTCCAAATCATGTCCTTATAAACACCTCCTTTAAACTGTGACTTCATATTCTCATGAATATGCTTAACATAAAACTTGTGTTCAGCACTTGGAAACACACTTGCAATGGCTTGTGTCAGTCCCTGTGAACAGTTAAGGTTAAGGATGGGGTTAAAATTTTATCTGTTCTTATTTTACATAAAACACATGACAAATTGTAGAATAAAATGTGTACCTTTTGCCTATCAAAAATGAAAGTGAAATTGCAGTTGGTTTTATACCAATATCCTCTCCAAGTAATTTCAAAAACCAACACCAAGATGCCTTATTTTGGGCATCAACTATAACATATGCTACTGGATAAATCCCATTGTTTGCATCAACCCCTACTGCTTTTAGTAATTGACCTGAAAAAGGACCTGACATGAAGCATCCATCTAATCATAAGAATTCTCTGCCACAAGCTTTGAGACCTTGTTTTAGAGCTCCTAAACGCATATACACCCTTCTAAAAGTCCTTGTTGAAGACTCTGTATTTGGTTCTAGTTGTACATCAATCATAACAGCTGCGCTTGGATTTTGATTAACCAACTCCTGGGCATATTCTCTAAGCATTGAATAATATTCCGTAAAAACAGTTATACTTAAATCATGTTTAGTGTCTAGATTGACAATCAAATTAGACTTACTTACAGGAACATCTTTAAGTATATGCTCATCATCATCATCAAACACTTCATCATTCTTTGGATTATAACCTAAATCCTCTGAACCACTCTCGACACTCTCTTATTCTGTTTCATTATCCACCTCTACTACTTTTAAGTTTTTCTTAGGACCACTTACAATTATAAACCCATAACATTAACAATAAATGTACCTTCTTTAAAAACCAAGAAAAAAATTGAAGTAAACAGGAAAATGCATTATGTTCTTACCGTATTGTGTCGAGGCAAGGACGATCGATGTAATATAACCGGAGCTATAAGTCAACGAGTAAAGTTGAATGAGATTGTAAGTAATTTGGTTGCCTGCCAACTTAGGGTTTGTGAATAGGTGGTCAGGATAGTGTGGTAACGAGTTAGGGAGGCGGAGCCAATGAGGATTGTCTCTGAAGATGAAGGGGTATATTAGTCATTTAATATGTATTTGACCTTGACTAACGAGATAACTAACGGCCGTTAAAAAAAGTGACTTTTAGTGGTTGTTTTGCAATAAATGTAAGCATTAGTGGCTGTTTTCGTGTAACATTAGGGACCAAATTGTCAATTTACCATATATTATGATATTTTGAATGCTGATAATTTTCAATTGATGTTTCTTGTTTTGTTACAATTATATATATCATAAATGCCAAGAAATTAACAATTTAAACACTAAGAATTTGAGCAATTGGATATATCTTGTGAGAATAGACGCATCACGGGAAAGAAAAGAATTTTTTTTCAAATGTCTACAACTTCTAATCATGCAACGTGGATGGAGTGTGAAAAATATGTTTAGTTAAACTAGGGGTAATATCAAATGTTAATTTAAATTACAAGGAGCCAACCTAAATGTGTGGCTAATCTAAATGTGTAGGTATCCGATTTTCAAGATCTTCAAAAGCCTCATTCAGATTTCCTTTTCCTTTATCATCTACAAAGATAGCCAAAATAAAATACATAAGAGACTGTGTGGACTTGTGTCAATACAAATAAACCGTAAAAACGTTTATTAATATTTAGCGATCTCTTTGTGTTTTGTTGATAACAAATATAATGTTATCATAAGTAAAATTATAAGGATACATGTTATTTTTGTAAAGCATTTACATATAGTCATTTAATACAAATTGTTGTAATAGTTTATTAGGATGGGTAAAAACCACAACCCATGACCCATACCCATGGAGCATATCCATGACCCATGGTTTTAACCTATGATCCATTGACTAGATGCATTGCATCTATTAGATACATTGTATTTAAATAAATAACCATGGACCAACCCATAACCCATGACCCATGACCCATGACCCATAAACCAAAAACCCATGGGCAAAGAGGAGCGTCCCACGGATCCCTGGAGTTACACTAGATGGATCCTTTAAGCAAGGGATCCGTGCAACAGTGGCAAGAATTTGCCTACAAATAGAGAGCCATTTCTTTATTTTTACTCACCCCTCTTCTTACTAACTCTCTCATATATATTCTTACACTCTTCTAATAAAAGATCACTTGATCTAGATAGTTGTTCTTCTTTCTTCTATTGTGATTCTCATATAGGTCCTTCTCTAAGGCGAGATCACGAGCATTCTACAAGTCATCCAAGTAAGGGGTCCTTGATTGATTTGTTCCTTCACAAGATTTCTGTAGCGAAGATCTTGTATTTCATATTTCACATATTTGTTGTGTTATAGTAGTGTTGGTTTGGTCCTCCGTGTTACGGACTCGGTATTTAGCTTTGTACCAGAAAAAGGTGTAAGCAACGTTGTGAAGGCTTCTCCGCCAAGTTGAAGGAGTTTGTTGACATAGTGCTTGAACTCTCGAGTAGGTGACTCGGGGAGTGGAGTAGGGCAAGGAAGTTGTCCTTGTAGCCGAACCACTATAAATCGGTTGTGTCATTTCTATCCTTTACTTTACTTACTTTACTTGCATTACTCATAGATCTATACTATCTCCTCATTCATACGATTTCACATAACATCGAATCTAAAAGTTTTTGAAACTAACTTAAAATCGGAAAAACTATTCAACCCCCCTTCTAGTTTTCCACAACTTGTTTATTTTTTTGGTAAACTGGTTAACATATGTACAAACCATTAAGGCAGATTGGCATTATCAAAATGAAATACACATTACATATACACACCACTATGACAGATTGACATCGTAATATGTGCAAACCATCACCTATCCTCCATAAGAATACCCCAAATAGCTTAGACTACATTTCCCTCAGGATACTTTATGTGCAGATCAATGTTGCTTCCTCTCCGCATTAGACTAGAGATTAAGCATCTATTAGGCCTCATTCAAACTAAAGGGATACCTATGGGCAATATTAGTTGACCACTAAATTATATGAAGCACATGAAGCTTAGACTACATTTCCTACAAGATACTTATGATAATTGACTATTAACCACATGAATCAGAGTAGGTTATTAAGTTTAGTTGCCACTCTAAGTACCACTAAATTAGTAATCTAGTCATGGTGTTTGACAAAGGACTAACTTACACCATGTTCAAGAACTACATTTTCTTTAAAGAAATTTTAGTACTCTACACATTAAAGCAAAGACTAAGATTCTATTAGGCATCATCCAACTAAAGAGATATCCTATAGGAAAAACTTCACATCTATTGGAAAAAATGAAATGCTTAGTACAAAATGGTAGCTACATCACTTTGCTATGTTTCTTGTGGTTCAGTATGCAATTTTGTGGTTCATGAAACTTGACTACTGAACCACAAGAAACTTCATATACTGGAAGCCTACTTTACCTCACTTTACTGAACCACTAAACATCATATTGGTTGTATTCTGTGCATTCTTATGTGTGGAGACTTAATGCACAGACCCATGGACAGAGTTAATGCACTTTAGTTTTTTTGGTAAATGCTAAATACAACGCAACATAATACATTTCACCAATAAGCACTCAAATGAATTGTACACTAAGCTTTCGCAACCTCCGGTTCGTTGTACGCTTTATTCCATAAGTCTTCGTGTATCACATCAGCCATTCCATTGTCTTCCTTCCAATTATTCCTATATTTAGCAAAAATATACTCCATGATATCATTACTTAGTTCCACTTTGCTCCAATCCTTACCTTTAGAAGAATCTGCCATTATACGAATGGTGTTTTCTGCAAAAATAATTAATAAAAAATTAAGGTTATGAGGAGTGATTAGGTAGTGAGGAGTGTGCAAGGAGTGATAAAGTGTTAAAATGGAATATGATCGGGTTTAATTAGGTTAGGGTAAGTTTTTGACGGGAAAAGGACAAACGGTGAAATTGTTGAACAATCACAAGGAAGAAATTTGTAAAAAAACATAACGAAAACGAGATGACCGTCCAAGGAGGTAAGTACGTGAAAATAATCGGCTATCAGCCGGTTTCATAATTTTTAATAAGTCTTTTTCTTGTTGGTTATCCATTTTAGTCATTCGGAGTAAGTAGATATATCATCTTTAGCCTTTACCCAAACACACACACCAAAACTAGTTCATCCTTCGTCTCATCCATTGGCGGCAATTTATAACCAACAAAATAGTTACATCCATGTATTTTCCTTCATCTCTTAAGTGAAAGATATCGTGTTTCATTGAGTCTCATTCTCAAAACCGGGACAAACAAATACTAACAAAACCCTAATTGATCATGGGCTTTATCCCGATCATAGGGAAGCGAGCCTACATATACATAATACAAATACATAATACTAACACACCCTCGCAGTTGGAGCGGGAGGACACCGAACAGTCAAACTGGAGCGAAATTCTTCCAATAAATCTGAAGGAAATCCCTTAGTGAAGATATCCGCAAACTGATAGCGAGAAGTTACATGAAGAACTCTGACTTGACCTGCTACCACCAAATCCCGAACAAAATGAATGTCAATCTTGATATGCTAGGTCCGTTGATGCTGAACCGGATTCGAGGACATGTAGACAACACTAACATTATCGTAGTACACAAGTGTTGCTGAAGATACCGGAGTATGTAGCTCTCGAAGAAGATTCCGTAACCAACACGTTTCAGCAACAACATTGGCAACCCCACGATATTCTTCCTCATCACTAGAACGAGGCAATGTCGGTTGGCGCTTAGAAGACCATGGGAGTAAGTTGTTGCCAAGAAAAACACAATAGCCAGAAGCGGACCTCCGAGTAGTTGGGCAACCAGCCCAATCAGCATGATATGAAACCAATGAGGTAGTAGAAGAAGAATAAAAATGTAACCCGTAATCCAAAGTACCTCTAATGTAGCGCAAAATCCGTTTGAGAGGAGAGAAATGAGGCTCTCGCGGATCATGCATATGAAGACACACCTGCTGTACAACATAAGAGATATCAGGGCGAGTGAATGTGAGGTACTGAAGTGACCCTGCAAGACTCCGATATAACGTGGGATCAGATACCAAAATGCCATCATCTGCCAGTTTAGACTCAGTGTCAACCGGAGTCCGACTGGGATTACAATCAACCATGTGAGCACGCTCAAGGATCTCTATAGCATACTTGAACTGAGACAAAAACATACCAGAAGAGTCACGTGTAACAGATATACCCAAAAAATAATTTAGTGATCCCAAATCTGTCATAGAGAACTCCTTGTGTAAAGATGCGATAATACGTTGTAGTAATCCATTAAAAGAAGCAGTCAGTACAATATCATCAACATATAATAAAAGATAAGCAGTGTCAGTCCCCTGATGATAGATAAACAAAGAGGAGTCACAACGACTGTATGTAAATCCAATCCCAAGAACATATGTAGCAAAGCGCTGAAACCAAGCCCGAGGAGCTTGTTTCAACCCATACAGTGATCTGCGTAACAAACATACATAATATGGATGCTCAGTATCACGAAAACCAGGGGGCTGGTGCATGTAAACAATCTCAGATAAATCCCCGTGCAAAAAAGCATTCTTAACATCAAGATGGTGAACCGGCTAATGTCTAGAAGCAGCCAAACTGAGAACTGTACATATAGTGCCAGGTTTAACAACCGGGCTAAAGGTCTCATCAACATCAACCCCCTCTATCTGAGTGCTGCCATTCGCGAAAAGGCGAGCCTTGTAGCGACTGAGGGTACCATCCGCCAAGAACTTGTGACAAAATAACCACGTACAACGAACAATATTGGTGTCCGTAGGACGGGGTACAAGAATCCAAGTGTTGTTTTTAATAAGAGCATTAAATTCATCATACATAGCATTTAACTAATTCGGACCGTGGAAAGCAGCGTTATAGGATCGGGGTAAAGGGGAAACCAAAGACAGATGACAAGCATAAAGAGGATTGGGACGGGTAGTCCCGACACGGGAACGTGTAACCATGGGATGAACTAACGTCGTGGTCGGGGTAGGGTTAGCAATAGGGGGAGTTTGGGAAACGGAAACGGGGGACGGAGGCGGTATAGGAGGGTTGGTGAGTTGTGGGGAGGGAAGTATGTCTTGGGATGCCACAGTGGGAGAAGGTGGAGAGTCGAGTACGGGTGAAATGGGGGAAGTAGGTGGGGGTGGTGGTTCAGGAACAAATGGGCGTGAGGATGGAGTTGGTGTTGGGGTGAGTTTTATGATGTTGGAAATGATATTAGGTGAATCATCCAAGAAGTCGTAAGATGGTTTCACAGTGGGTGTGGTGGAACCAAAGGGAAAAATTGTCTCATCAAAGGTGACATGGCGAGATATAATAATTTTGTTAGTGTTTAGGTCAAAGCGACGGTAGCTGATAAGGTTTTAAAATGTACCTTTTTGAGGGGTCGTTTAAGCCCTTATTTGATCACTTTTGTATCCGTTATTGCTTAATATCGTTCCTTTTCACTTTTTAGGTCTCTTGAAGGCAAACTGCTGTAATGGCACTTATTTGGACGAAAAGGCGCAGATATATGAAGAAAATGGCCAAAGTCAAGAATCGAGACACTCAAGCTGCTAAATTACAAGGGGACGGCGTCACTACTTAATCTGCGACGCCGTCGGAGGAATTTGTGACGGCTCAGAAGAGAAATTGCTAGTTTTGAAGGACGGCGTCGGGCTTTAAAAGAGTAGGCCGTCGCAACTCAGACGGTCTAGATTCAATCCAGACGGCGTCAGAAGCTAAAGAGGACGGCGTCACAAGCATAAGGTGACGCCGTCGCAAGATTAACTTGGCCAAGACGAAACCCTAATGACGGCGACACGACGGCGTCACAAATCATAAGGTGACGCCGTCGCACATGTAATCTTATATATAGAATCCAAATTTTTCAGTTTTAGAGAGTAGTCTTTTGGGTAAACTTTTGGAGTAAAACCTAAACCGAACCAAGGTCGTATTTTAGGGTTCTAAACCCTATCTTACACCAAGATAAGTTGTTTACTTCATTAATTTAATTATGTCTTCAATTGATTGTGTGTATGCTTGCATGTTTACCATGTCCGGCTAAATTACTTGTGTGTTTGCTTAGATATATGAAACCTAGTTGTTAATTATTGTTAGGTTGTCTCTTATCTTAATTGTAATTGGCTTAGGAGTGCGACTAGGCTATCGTTGTGTTTAATACTTGATAAATCTTTGATAGTTTATGAATGACTTAATGGATTTCGTTTACTAAACCCAAAGATAACCTCAAAGTTAGTTTATGAATGACCTAGTGGATTTTGTTTACTACACTTAAAGGTGACTTCAAAGAGTTAGGGAATGCACACCTTACGACCTTAGAAAACACAACGCGTTAAGAATAAGGACGTGACAATTCAACCATCAATAGGAGATAACTAGGGAGTAGTAGCATCTAGGTAAACACATCTTTAAATATCATACGAGCACACAACAATAGACATAGACTATCCTCACCTTAGCTTAGTTTAGATAATTAGATAAAAGTAGAGTAATCGGTAGAAATACCAACCCCCCAAATCCAAACCCCGAGATTCGTACATTTCATTTTCTAAAAAACATAAAAAGATAAAAAATAATCTTCCTCAACCCCAACCTTAGCGTAGTAACTTCTCACTAGCATTCCTATTCCCCTAGAGAACGATATCAATTCCCGTGGCTTACCCTAATACTACACTACAACGATTAGGTTCACTGCCTAGGGTGTTGAAAAACTTGCTCGACGAAAAAGAAGTTCCTTTGACCCCGAACGCGCTGTGTAAGCGTATCAGTAGCCACGATGATTAGTGGCATGCCCAAAAAATATGGATGGTGTGGCTCGTGGCCCGATTTTGTGGTTGGCATCAATGTGAGGGTAACAAAGACACCCAAAAACACGTAAAATACGGTAGTTAGGTGGGGTGCCAAACATGCGTGTAAAGGGGATTTCATTATCAATGGCACGGGAGGGTAGGATATTTAAGAGGTAAACGGCCATGTTGAGAACTTCGACCCAGTAGTTTGGGGGTAGGTGGGCTTGAAAAAGCAAGGTGCGGATAAAGCTTGTTAATGGTGCGAATCATCCGTTCAGATTTACCATTTTGTTGGGAGGTGCGGGGACATGAGAAACGAAATTGTATCCCATTGTTGTTAAATATTTTATGAAAAGCATGATTATCAAATTCACCACCATGGTCACACTGAAAAGACTTGATTTCACGATTAAATTGAGTTTTGACAAAGGTGCGAAATAATGTAAATTTGGACAAAACATCAGATTTGTTAACCAACGGATAAACCCATACAAACTGAGAATAATGATCCAGAAAAATAACATAATATTTGAAACCAGACAGACTCGGGATTGGGGAAGCCCATAAATCCAAGTGAACAATATCGAAACAACTTTGAACTAAAGTAGATGAACTAACAAATGGAAGTCGCACGTGTTTGCCAAGCTGACAAGCATGACAAAGCACGGGAGATTTCTCTTGATTACATGAAATAGAATTATTAGAAATAACACGACGCAACACTTCACTTCCTGGATGACCAAGGTGTTGATGCCACATATACTGACTTGTGAGGTAGGCTTGAGGAATGGGAGAAGGCTTGGTGAAAGGGTAGAGGTCGCCAGTGCTATCACAGCGGAGCAGCACTTGACGGGTTTGAAAATCCTTAACAGAAAAACCAAAAGGATCAAATTCAACAGTGCAATAATTTTCACATACAAACTGATGCATAGAAATTAAGTTTTTAACAATATGAGGGGTGATTAGAACATTATTTACGTGAAGAGGTCGAAAAGGGGTCGGTAAAATGCTCTAGCCAGAGTTGGTGACAGGAATAGTGTACCCTTCACCAACCGCAACAGATGAATAAATACTCGAATTAAATACATCACTAAGATTATTGACCGAGTCATTTAGATGAGAAGACGCACCTGTATCCATATTCCAAATTCCGGGAGCGGGTTCATGAAGGGTGGGAGTGGCAAATGCATGTGGTAGAATAGTCTCGTTACCCGAAACAACCCCTAAAGAACCTCCCGAAGCGTGCTGAACTGCCGGAGTAAACTGACCTGTCACCCCAATTTGAGCCGGTGCAGGTCCAAGGATTTCAGCTTGAGTATGAACCGGAGTAGGGAAATGAACCTGAACTGGTGGCTGACCCGGGTAAATGGACTGTTGAACTGCTGTTGTGGTCTGCTGAACCGCCGGGTAAGTAGATTGTTGAACCGGCTGATGTTGCACGACTGAACCGCCGGATTGGACTGGCCAGAATAGTGATATACCAATGGGTGGCCTGTCATCCCATAGGATGAGGGGTCACGACCTGCTGAGGTGAAGGGCCAGATGGGGCAGATGATAGGCCAAAACCAGGTGGACTGGTGAAATAGGCAACAGGGGTCGTTGGCTTAGAGGGAGCACTTTGACTAGCCAAAATAGTACCACTGTTGGGACCATTGCATCCCAATTTAGCTAAAAGGTGTTATAGGGTTTGCAAATCATTAGGTGATAATTTATTGGTTGATGATTGAGATTTAGGGGGACCACTACCATGCATACTATTGTGCAAAAATTTGCACGAAGCATCGAATCTGCAGGAAACTTTGCTCCAATTTAAACATGGCTTGTGGACTTTTTCCAAGGAGGAAGATGAACGACGTGAGTTGGAACCGGTGTTGGCTAATAACACCATCGGTGAGGATGATGTTGAATCGGACAAAGGGTCTTGAACACGAGCCTTTAACCGCATCTCCTCCGTTGTGAGCATGGACCTAACGGTTTTGAGATCGGGAAAGGGATCCTGATGAGAAATGATGGTGGCCACGTTATCATACCGTGCGGGCAACCCTTCCAATACAAATGTTACCACGTCGTCATCATCTAAACGTGAGCCAAGACTATTTAGGATCGTCGCAATGGATTCAATTTTCGAAAATATGCATCAATGCCCATATCACCGAGTTTCAATGATCGTAACTCTGCTTTCAAAGCAATGGAGCGGGTCCTTTTGTTGTCGGAAAAGATTGCGGTTAGAGTATCCCATGCCTCTTGAGCCGTTTTAGGGTTTGTAACAACTAATCGTTGTTGAAGTGTTTTAGAGACCGTAACAAATATCCAAGAAAGGAGAATTGAATCAATTTTCAACCACTCCGCATCCGGAAGCGAAGAGGTACTTGGTGCATCTTGGCCACTCTTGGTTTCAAGATGATCCAACAGTAGGTTTCCGCGACAAAAATGGGTGAAGAAGTACACCCATGATGAATAATTCATCTCATCCACGTCGAGTTGAACGAGAATGATGTTGTTGAGATTGGTGATTGCCATTAATTTATCGGAGAGGAGAATGGTAGGTTGTGGGGGGGATCGATGACAGTCATGGTGTAGATAGATTAAGCAAGGAGAGAGTTGGATCGAATTGGAGGAGCAGTAAGGGGAGAGGGAAGTTTCGACAGAGGTGAGAGGGGAGAGGGATAGTAGCAGCGGAATGATTAGGGTTTTTATGAGAGGCGTTTGTCTACTGATACCATGAAAGATATCGTGTTTCATTGAGTCTCATTCTCAAAATCAGGACATACAAATACTAACAAAACCTTAGGAGATCATGGCTTTTTAGCAGTTTATTTAAGATTTGATGCCAGAATCGTCGACATAGTTTGAACTTTACTAAATAAAGTTATAGTTTTCTAGAAAGCAATGTTACGCACTATATACCATATATTACATAAAGTTGTAGGTTTCTAGAAACTAAACTCTCACACATATACTCTAGAATTTAGACACCAGCCTTAAAAAATAAATAAATAAAAATAAAAATGTAGACACCAACCTTAGTTTGAATGGGTTAGAAACTAAATACTACATATTAATATTTTGAACGCTGATAATTTTCAATTGATGTTTCTTGCTTAGTTACAATTATCTAACTATCTTATAATAGAGGGATGCACTTCCCTCCTATTAATTTTTTAAGATTTTCATATATAGAGTTTTAAGCAAATACAAGTTACAAAGCATTAGTTACAAGTATCTAAAGCACATATAAAACTAAAAACACACTTCTCATATATTACAATTAATACAATATTAAAAACACCCCTTCATTCAAAAATACATGTGAAAAAACATAATTTACAAGTAGTTGAAGCACAAACAAAAAAAAAACACTATTTTTTACATACTATTAATACATAATTTAAAACACCCCTTCACCAATATAGTATACAATTATCTAAGCACAATGTACAAATACAATTAACAATCTTTTTCTTGGGTTCTTCTCAAACACAAACACAAAAAGGAAAAAAAAAACAAAACAACGTCTAAACCCGAGACCCAAAGGATCTTGATGTCACGTTATGATGTCTTGAGTCGTTGAAGCAGAACACGAAGACTCGGGAAAAAAATTAAAAAAATAAATAAAACAAGTATAGATCTCAGTCTATCCTCTTTCGTGTCAATCAATGTAACATCAAGACTTTCTTAAAGTCTAGCAAACGAAAGGAGGAAATATCATCATCGATCTATGTTTGAAGTTTCTACTTCAATTGCATATCCGAACCTAAAAGATTAAGGAGATAAAAAGGATGTTACTCCATATCTTTGATTCGTTCACATATTACACAAGACAACAATTAACAGAAACCTACCTTTGACCCACAAAAGAATCTTGAAGGTTTCTTTCTTGATTAGTCGTGAGCTGAAATCGTAAATCATCAAGGTATGGTTATGATGTTGGATATGTGATGAGTGAAATAAGACTTGATGATAAGAGACGAGGAGTAATTTTTTATCATATCTGTGTTTCGGTGAGAGAGAATAAGATGGAGGCGTTTATTTGTGTTTAGGGTTAGGGAGAGAAATGATATTAAGGTTATAATTTGTGTCTTCTTCACATGGTGTCATATTAGGGTGATGTATCATTACCGAATGGGCTTGGATCAGGTACAGATTTATGTTGGGCCCAGGAGTGATTAAAAACGGGCTGCGTGCATTTTCAAACGCAAGGGACAACACAGCAATTTCTTTGCTTCAATTTTAGCACGCATCCAAAATTCATATTAACATTTCATTGGGCTATGTGGCGCTTGGAGATTGGCTGAATTATGTTGTAGTGCTGCATCACGTGGCTTGCTTTTGATTTAATTTGCATCACATGGCTAGCTTGAAGATACTACCTTTGCATAAATTTATTCCCATGGCGTATTATATTTCACAGTGTTACTTTTATATTGTAGATTTGTAACCGCATAAATTTATTCCCATGGCGTATTATATTTCACATACGTTTCTTAAGCACGAACTGGCGCGGGCCAAACGGGCATGGGCCAACGGGCTCGAGCCCGAACGGGCACGGGCTAAACAAAATTCTTGATATCCGTAAATATATTGTTAAAAAGAACATAATAAAATAAAAAACATGATTCAACAAAAAAATTTATTTCAGGGTACCCGTCGCCGCAACGCGCGGGTACCCTGCTAGTATATATCATAAATGCCAAGCAATTAACAATTTAAACATTACGAATTGGCAATTGAATTTCTCTTGTGAGAATAGGCACATCGAGAGAAAGGAAAAGCAAAATAAACATTTCCAATGTGTGCAGCTTTTGATCATGCAACGTGGATCGAGTGTGAAAAATATAATTACTTAATTTAGGGGTAATATTATATGTTAAGTTAAATTACAAGGAGCTAACCTATATGTGTGGCTAATCTGATGTGATATTGTTAGACTTGTTTACTTAAAGTCTTTATGGAGAATATAAGTCGGGCAAATTTTGAAAAATTGATTCTGGAAAAAAGAAGCCATATGAAAAAAAACATAAACGTGCGCTATAATAGGTGATAATTTCGATATTGTACGTCAGTACGTGTTTAAAAAACATACAAGAAGCACGATACACGTGATCATATAATTAGCCATTCGTGATTTAGATATATATAGTGCTTGGTAAACTTGCATCTATTACAACAAAAATTCTATCTATATACTAAATTATAAAACATTTTGAACAATTTCAAAATAAAAAGTTTAAAAAAATTAAGCTAATACACTTACTTATTACGAATTTTTTTAACAAGTATAGCTATAATAGTTACAACACTTTAAAGCACTTTTTTAGATATGTTTAAAAAAAAATAATTAAAAAAATACAATGTAATTTAATATAACAAAAAGAACATCTAGAACCATATCTACGTAATAAATGTTATTTTAAAACACACCTAATATGAAAAATACTTGTTATTATATATATTTTACGAATTAATAAAAGAAACAAAGCTTCATACAATTTATATGCAAACAAATTGATGGTGCATATAGTTTTACCGGACCGGACCAACAGGTTCTACCGAAAACCGGAGTTGCCACCAGTTCATCTAGCTAATAAAAGTCATCTGAAAATAATATAATTAAATTAATCAAGTTTCAAAATGTATACTAAATTACAATGATAAAAAATACTATTAAATAGGGCTGAGCGTCGGTCATAAACCGACCCGAACCGAACCGACAAAACCGAGGACCGAAAACCGTGAAAAACGGGAACCGAAACCGAACCGAATGTTGTCGGTTCGGTTCGGTTTTCGTCGGTTCGGTTCGGTTTTGTCGGTCTAGGTGTATTTTGGCATGTTTTTGTCGGTTTTGGGCCGAACCGGACCGAACCGAACCGACCCAAAACCGAAAGCATGTGACACCTGAAACCGAAACCGAACCAACGGGCTGTCGGTCCGGTTCGGTTTTTGTCGGTTCGGTCGGTTTCGTCGGTCCGGTTCGGTTTTGAACCTTCGGTGCTCAGCCCTACTATTAAATAGTAAAAGTGTCTCTAGAACCAACATATACAACTTTTAGAATTTTGGATAAAATTTACCGTCAAAACCAAAAACTTTGTTTTATAAAAATCAGAAGATTTTTTCAAGCAAATGATGTAAAAGTGTAAAGTGTTAAGTGCTAATTATGTAATTTTATATTTAGCACATATTTTTATATAATAATAATTATACTTTTTAAAGTTACTTCACATGATTTAGTAAAAATTTAGGTTTTCTTAGGGGTGAGAAAAAAGAACAAAAAAACCAAACCAAAAATCGAAAAAATTGAACCGAAAAAACCGACTGAAACTAAAAACCGATGGTTTGGTTTTTACTTTTTTAAATTTGAAAAATCAGTTTGGTTTTGGTTTTCATCCAAAAACCAAAGAGTAAAACCCGAACCGAACCGGTTGATTATTTAATAATATATAATTAGTAAAATATAGATAAATAACTAAATACATCAAATTTATAAATTCATATTCATTTTATAGGTAGATTTATAATATATTTATCTTAATGTTTATATGCTTGCTTCTTGTGTGGGTGTGTTTACTTAACAATATATCAATAGATATGTGATAATGATCATATTATGTGTATGTTCATTTGTATGTGTGTCTCTCATCTATATTTGTTATATTGTGTAATTATAGAGATATGGGATAAACATTATTAGGTTGAGATTGATAAATTTTTAAAAAATAACCAATTTTCTACGTAAAACAAATTTGTTTGTATAAAGTGGCATCGCCAAATATAAACAGTTAAAAACCGAAAAAACTGAGAAACCGAACCGAAACCGATAATAATCCGAAAAAACCGAAAAAATTCGGTTTTGGGTTTTATAAAAACCGAATATTTCGGTTCGGTTTCGCTTTTATCCAAAAACAGACCCAAACCGAACCGTGCTCACCCCTAGTTTTCTTTATCTTTATAAGTATTCTTTTATTCGTATCATCTATATATATGGGACAAATTTAACAAACATTGTTAATGATTCAAATAAGTGGCCAAAAAAACTTATAATTTTCAGAGAATTACTTTTTCGTAATATGATATAAGTGATTTTTAAAATTCGTTATTATGTTATTATTTAAAAATAACTTGTAATTACAGACCATTGTTAGCTACTTGTAAAATATAGAACTGAAATTATTATATGGCTTAAATTGTTATTAATTAATATTATTTAAAACTAAAATTATCATCATCCGTAAAGCTTTATATCATAAAATCTAAAACCGAAGAACATTTTTCGTTAAAAACTTTAATTGTATGCTATCCGTCATCGCAATGTCCGGTTACCCATCTTCAATAACCGAATTATTTATTACATCAGTCATTATGTCTAACTCAACTAATAGTAGTACTCAAACACTAAGATATTTATTTAAATGTTATATAGGGCTGAGCGTCGGTCATAAACCGACCCGAACCGAACCGAACCGAACCGACAAAATCGAGGACCGAACCGAATGTTGTCGATTCGGTTTTCGTCGGTTCTGTTCGGTTTTGTCGGTCTAAGTGTATTTTGGCATGTTTTTGTCGGTTTTAGGCCGAACCGGACCGAACCGAAAGCATGTAGGACCTGAAACCGAAACCGAACCGACGGGCTGTCGGTCCGGTTTGGTTTTTGTCGTTCGGTCGGTTTCGTCGGTCCGGTTCGGTTTGAACCTTCGGTGCTCAGCCCTAGTTATATATATGACAGTGGCGGAACTTGACCATTTATTTTAGGGGCCGAATCAGAGATTTGTTTGTAACCTCAACTAAATTACCCCTAAAACCTATAACATTTACACTAGGTGCCGTAAATTTTGGTTGGGCCAGAACCCTCACCTGCCCTCATAAAGGTCCGCCATTGTCTATGAACATAAGCTAATCTATCTAAATTCGCAAGAGTACTACTTAAAAGATCTTAATCAAACTTTGTATAATAGATTTCATAAAATACTATGCAAACGGTAGATAATTTCGTAGTATATATCATTCAATCGATCTTCTTACTAAATTGAAAATTATTGAGAGTGATTTTCAAAATAATCAAAAACGTGGTTAAAATTACGAGAACATCCCCATGCTTACTATAAGTCAACAAAAAAGACAGTCATATATAACAAATTAACTATCACGTTTGCTATTCTACTACTATATCATGATTTGAGTGCAATTAACTATCACGTGTAAGTATACATCATATCATGCATATACGCATGTTACTAGCTAGCTAGTAACGTACGTTCAGTGGATGGTATATATTCATGATTTGAATGCTTGGTATATAAGAATGCAAAGACTCTTCTGATCTATTCTCTCATACCTAAATCATTAATTCTTAAAAGGATTTTGGTTTCTGCATATACGTTTATATAAAGTTTGTTTTTAGTTCGTCATGACAAAAGTGTACACAGAGACCATTATCCCAATTGATGGACCCTCATCCAATCCAGTGGTCTTTACAGTTTGGAAGAAGTCTCTCGTATTCAATTGCGATGGATATACAGTGTATGATTCTAAAGGTGATCTTGTATATCGAGTAGACAACTATGTTGCGGGAGGAAATGGTGAGATCGTTCTCATGAATTCCTTTGGCCGCGCGCTCTTTACCATCCAGCGCAAGGTATATATTTCATAATGTTTTTATGTACTAACCATGTCTTGAATTATAGTGTATATTTATTAATAAGGTGATTATTGTTATTAACAGAAGTTAAGCCTATCAGACACCTGGTTTATGTATGACGGAGAAAAATTGGCACAACCAAGGTTAATTGTAAGGAAGCGTCTGAACCGTCTCAATACCAAGTCACTGGCCTATGTGAGCCTAGCAGGATCGTCGTTAAAGTTTAACAATGTTGGGAATGACAGAAATGTCATTTATGAGATTGAACGATCATACACGCATAAATGTTGTGTAATATATGATGACAAGCGACGGTGTGTTGCTGAGATCAGGCGCAAGGAAGCTAAAACAGGAGTTTCACTTGGGGGAGATGTTCTTCATCTGGTTGTACAACCTCTAATTGATCGCAACGTCGCCATGGCCTTGGTGATTGTCTTAGATCAAATGTTCGGTTCCTCTATGCATTTTCTTACGTAGAGTTCAACTAAACAACTAAGCCAAATAGTAGCTAGAGAAGATAAGGGATAAGTTACAACCCTGTGATTTCAAATAAGCGGAGAAAACATTTACAATTATTCATGTTGAATTTTAGGGCTTCGAAATCACCTTTTAGGTAAGAACCAAGATATAATCATATGTATCCCGCATTCTTTATTGTAATAAGGAGCTGTCATTAACATGTGTGAGTTAGGCATATCACGTCAACATGTTTATCGTTGTTATTTCATGTTTGTAATCCTATTGAATTTAGAATCGAAATACATTTACAATCTAAGAATTGTCTGGGAAGGGTTGCCGTATCTTTTATATAATAAAGGAATTACATTATTTTGGAGTAAAAAAAATAATTGGGACAATAAGAGAGCTCGATTTCGCCACGTAAGCAAAATCGTATGATAAAAGTCAAAATTAAATTGATTTTGGTCATACTTTAATAAATTTGGTTGATAAAAAAAATACATAAAAATATAGGTGTCAAATTTGTAAAAGCAAAAACTTAAAAAAAGATGAGGTAATTAATAAAACTTTAATGATTGAATTTTAAAAAATTATATAGAGTTAAGTCTAATATTATAAGCCTCCATGTTTTTTAATAACTTTGGATTATAAACAAATATCCCCTTATATACTTTATACCATTTATACTTTATATCTTAAAAAATACAATGCATATGTTGTTTTAAAATAACTACATATAAATTTGCATAAGATTATAAGTATCAATTTTTTTACTATATACGTTCAATAAGGACTCATTTATTTCATTTTTAAAAGTTTAAACTATGTGGACACGAGTTTACATTTTAAATATGCCTAAATTACTGAAAACGGGAATATAATTGTCAAATTGTAAGCACCGGATACTTTAATATAAAAATAAGACTAAAATACACCGTTCGTCCCTAAACTTGTCACTGCGTTTCGCGATGGGACAAACTTGGGCCTTTTAATCGTCCGGGGTCCCTATTTTAAGTTTCACACTCGTAACTGGTCCTTTGACCATATTTCCGTTAGTCAAGGACGTCAGTTGCCGTTTAATTTGTCTTTAGTCCAAGGGCATAATTGTCAATTCCATATTTCAATACAGCGTGTTTGATACACTTTTCTGTGGGTGCTACAGTAACTAGTGCCTAATAAAAGCAACTCATATTTACCACTCATCCCTAAAGTCTCCTCTCCAAAACAAAAATTGTATCCTTAATTTTTCCGATCAACTTGTAATAATGGTGCGTTGTGCTTGTGGTAGGCAGGCGGTAGTAAAAACCTGTTGGAACAATGTAAACGTCGGCAGGCGTTACTATGCTTGTCCTGTTCAGGTTGGCTTGTCTTTAAATGATAATGCTTGTATTTTTTTAATTTAACATGTTATGTTTATAGTTTCATCTTGGAGTCAGCTTTTAAGTGTTTTCAAACGTTTGATTTCTGATTTTTTAGGGATCTAGGTGTCCCATCAATGGGTGGTTGGATCCACCACAGACGACTAGAGCAAGGGAGGTGATCCTCTACTTGCAAAGGCACATCCACCGAAATGAGGCGGCATTGAAAGAATGCCAAGAAGCCCTCATCGGCGAGACCATGGAGGCTGTAAACGCAATCGCCAGGGCCAATGAGCTAGAGGCTACTCAACAAGATACCCTAGCTTAACTCCTTCTTGAGAAGGAGAGACTATGCCGATTGAGGAACTTGTGTGTTTTCTCCTGGATACTTATCATTGTCGTCTATATATGGTTTGTCTAGTGGGTTTCCAATGTCGGTGGTTTTTTGCCTTTTGAGTCGGTGGTAGGGTCTCTGTAGACTTGTGGTGATGGTTGACTTGTAAAAAGTCATGTTTTGATGTACTTTGGTCCTTGTACAGTGATAAGGTTTTAAAAGGTACCATTTTGAGGGGTCGTTTAAGTCCTTATTTGATCACTTTTGTATCCGTTATTGCTTAATATCGTTCCTTTTCACTTTTTAGGTCTCGTGAAAGCAAAATGCTGGAATGGCACTTATTTGGACGGAAAGGCGCGAATATATGAAGAAAATGGCCAAAGTCGAAATCAAGGCACTCACAGTTGCTGAAGTTAGAAGGCGACGGCGTCAGGTGCTATTGGTGACGCCGTCCCAAAATTATTGTGACGGGACAGAACTCAAAACTCGTATTTTCAAGAGACGGCGTCTAGTGGTAAAGAGTAGGCCGTCGCTACTCAGACGGCCTAGATGCAATCCAGACGACGTCAGAAGCTGAAGAGGACGGCGTCACGGTCATAAGGTGACGCCGTCACAAGGTTAACGTGGCCAAGACGAAACCCTAATGGCGGCGACACGACGGCGTCACTAAACATAAGGTGACGCCGTCGCAATTGTAATCTTATATATAGAATCCGAATTTTTCTGTCTTTGTGTGGAGAGTCTTTGGAGTAAAAACCTAAAACCGAACCTAAGGTGTCTTGTACAGTATTTTAGGGTTTTTAACCCTATCTTACATCAAGATAAGTCTTTGCTTCATTAATTCAATTATGTCTTTGATTATTTGTGTGTATGCTTGCATGTTCTCCATGTCCGGCTAATTTATTTGTGTGTTTGCTTAGGAAGTATGAAACTTAATTATTGAATATTGATTGGTTGTTTCTTATCTTAGTTGATTTATGATCTAGTAATGCGATAGGTCATCCGTTGTGCACTTAATGCTTGATTCATCTTTGTGAACCTTAGAGTATAATTACCTGAGTGATTGTAGGCTAAACCATCCGAAGAGCGCCTTAGAGTAGGAGTCTATAATCTCTAGTGGGTTTGTAGACAAGACCCTTTGGTAAGTTCAAAGAGTTAGGGAGAAACGCATACCCTACAACTTTAGACACACAACGCAACTAGGAATAAGACGTGACACTCAACCATCAATAGGAGATAATTAAGGAGTAATACAAACTAAGTAAACACATCTTTAAACTATCATACGAGCACACATTAATTAGACATAGACTCCCACAACCTTAGTTTAGATAATTAGATAATAGTAGAGTAATCGGTAGAAATACCAACCCCCCAAATCCAATACCCGAGATTCGTACCTTTCCATTTTCATAAAATATAAAAAGATAAAAAAATAATCTTCCTCAACCTTAACCTTAGCGTAGTAACTCCCTACTAGCATTCCTATTCCCCTAGAGAACGATATCAATACCCGTGGCTTACCCTAATTACTACACTACAACGATTAGGTTCACTGCCTAGGGTGTTATAAAACTTGCTCGAAGAAAAGGAAGTTCCTTTGACCCCGAACGACGCGTGTAGCGTTATCAAGTTTTTGGCGCCGCTGCCGGGGAATAGAATAGCTAGTTAGTAGTCCACCTCGTTTAGGTTTCTTTGCTTGATTCCTATCAAGTAAATTTTTCTTATTTTTTTTTTAGATTTCTCTTAGTCTATCCCCCTTCTTCGTAACCTTTGTTCGTAACCCCATCACTTTTCATCATGGAAGGTGATAACCCACTACCATTCATCAACATACCAGCAAATGACCCGCCAAGAGCCCGTACTCTTGGTGAATACTCAAGACCAAGCCACTTAGGCTATAGGAACACCATTGAGCTTCCCGACCAAGCCCAAACTACGGCCCTGCGATCCGACACCATCCGGTTGGTGCAAAATGGATGTGCATTCCATGGACTTCGTTCCGAAGATCCAAATCAGCATCTGAGGGATTTCCTCAAAATCGTCGATTCCATCGACCTTGATGCTACTACTCGGGAGACCACGCGCCTGCGTCTCTTCCAATTCTCTCTACGGGACCAAGCTAGTAATTGGCTTGAGCGACTTCCCGCCAGCTCCATCTCAAGTTGGGATGATCTTACTTCTCGCTTCCTTGCTCAAATTTTCCCACCAGGGAGAACTACTAAGCTTAGGCGAGACATCTTGACATTCCAGCAGCTCCAAGGTGAGTCTCTTTACAAAGCATGGACTCGATTTAAGGAATTACTCCGTAGACTTCGACACCATGGCATTGATCTTTGGCTTCAAATCCAAATCTTCTATGATCATACCGATTTCATTACTCGACGATCCATTGATCGAGCTGCCGGTGGAAGACTCAGCGACTTTAATGCAGAGCAATCATGGGATATCATAGAGGAGCTCGCCGATCAAAACTACGAAGATTGGAGTGAATCTCCCGAAACTCCGATTAACGTAGTTAATGCCATATCCACTCCTCCTGAATCTCCCGATACACTCGAAGAGCAATTGAGTGCCATCGAGAGAGGAATTGATTATCTTATGGAAAGGCAGAAAAGAGCACCTGTACAAATTCCTCGAGAGATCGTCAAATCCGCCCACTCCACCAACCACTCCACACCTCTTTCGGAATCCCCAAGTCGCGAGCAAAACCCAGGTTCCGCAAGGCGCTTCCGTTCTACTTCCCCAATACCACTTTCACCAAGCTTCAAGGATCAAATGAGGGAGTACATGGCAGCTCATACAGAGAGACTAGCCAGATTTGAAGAGGAGGTTTATAGGCAGAGAGAGGAAATGCAAGCAAAAATGAAAGAAATGATGGATTTGGTAATTGAATTTACCAAAACAAAGGCTCCCGAAAAAGTGCTCGTAAGAAGCAATGATTGCCCTCCCACTTCATTTGTAAACGCCGTTTCCATCATGCCTGAGAATGCAAGAGCTGAGATGTGGAATACTGAGAAAAGCACGAAGGATGAGTCCATGACTAATGATGAACCTGAGACCATTGAGTACTACCTTAAGCACGAAATTAACAAGAAAACCATTGCAAACCAAGTGAACAACTTTAGGTACAATGAAGTTCTTAGGGAAGCTCTTGAAGAAAAAATGACGGAAGAAGAATACGACGCTTTACCTATGGAACCTCTGTATGAGTTGGTTATAAAAAAACCGTTAACAAGAAAACGAAACACCACAGGGAATTTCGTGATACCAGTTAGTATCGGTGACATGGACAATATAAATGCCTTGGCCGATCAAGGGACCGATGTGAACATAATGCCATTGTCAATCTATAATAAGTTAACTAATGAGAAACCAGCAAAAACCGACCTTAGACTTTCCTTAGCTAATCATACTTATGTCCACCCCGTAGGAATCGTTGTTGATGTTCTAATTGAGGTAGCTAACATCGTTTATCCGGTGGATTTCGTGATCATTGATGTTGAGGAAGATAAAAACGTACCCCTCATTCTTGGGACACCGTTCCTGGCCACCGCCAAGGCAACCATTAAATGCGGAGAAGGCATCATGATACTCAAAAGCGGGAAGGGGTACACTAGGATACCCATCGTCCCAAGATATCCTCTTAAGATCATGGAAATGATTACGGGTGGAAATCGAAAAGCCCCAGATAACAATGTTAAGAAGAAGAAGAATGACTGGGAAAAAGGGCTTAGAGACTTTATGGTTCAAGGATTGTATGCGACATTGTGGAAACCCGATAAAAAGTTAAGAAGCAATCCTACCTCATTACCTAAGGTACAAAAGGACCCTAAGGAATTTCTAAAGGGAGAAAAAGTGCTCTTGTATAGATCTCGGATAAGGGCATTACGAGGATGAAACAAACCAAGATGGTTTGAGCCTTTCACAGTTAAGGAGACCAATTTAAAAGACAAAACCGTTGCCATAATTGACAGCGTTGGCAAGGAATCCACGGTGAGCATACAGCGTCTACACTCTTTCGATGAAGGGAAAACAGAGAGTCAAGAGGGCGGTAATGAGAAAACGTAGGAACACGACTACGAGTCTAGCTACAAGACTCTTTAATAAAGAAAAGCGCTTCGTGGGAGGCAACCCATGCTTAATTGTTTGCTTGTTAGTGTCATATATCTTTTATTAATTGTTTATCCTCATGTTTAAATTTGTGAAAATGCTTTATTTTGTTTTTAACCTCGTCTTAATTGCATATAAAGGTATTTTACATAAGGGATAAGTGTAGGGAGGATTAAAAACGTTATTAAAAGAAACGTAAACATGAGAATAACAATTAATTAAAAGATATTTATGTTTGTTTGTTCGAGTCAAATGCTTGTATCGAGTCATAATGGATGTTTTTGCAGAAATTTTTCCAGATTCTAAAGATGTAAATTTTCCAGAATTTTTTCCAGAAAATCGCAGACCAGTTTTTGTCAGGATAACCTGAAGGCGTCAGGATTGCAACCTGACGGCGTCAGGAAGGAGTAAAAACATCAGATTACTTTTTCTCGTTTTCTGAGCTACTTATAAATTTTTGGAATTTTCCAGGTCTTAATTTTCTTAGAAATTCTGTAAACATCCATTCCACAAGCATTATATCCTAGTTTAAATCGAGTCTTATATATTATTACCGCCGATTTTACGCGAAGGTTTCGTTTGTTCTCTTCAAGTGTGCAGGTTTAGTTTGTCAAGAAGAAGTTACATAAGATTGGAAGGAGCTTTTCACGCAATAATTCTTCTTGGAAAAGAGTTTAACCACCACTTTACACGGATCCTACCGAGCTAATCAGGGGAGTATTAGTTTCTTTCGTTTTTAATTACCTTCTTTTATCATAACTTTGATACTTTCGGGGAACATTGGGGACAATGTTCAGTTTAAGTGTAGGGAGGGAAAATAAAACGGGAACTTTGAAACTATGCTTATCCTTGATTATTTGTTTCGTCCAATTGTGATTGTGTAATAAACCATGAGAAAATGTCGGTTAGGGTAATTTTGGCACCAAATTTAAAATTTTTCATGACATATAGGAGTGGGCCATTAGTCTTAACAAAAGCGTCTCACGGATAGGAAGTTGCATGACTAGCACAAAAACCCTTTACCACCCAAATTCCACCCAAAATGTGAGGATCGCCCTTAGATTAGTAGGAATTAAAGCATTCATCTTTAATGCTTAGAGTGTGAACCGGTAGTATAATAGATTCTAGAACTTGTTTTGTGATGCATTCCGAGATCGCAAGTGAGGCTACACTTGTGTAGTTAGGAATAACTAAATGATAAGAGGCATTAGGATAACCCTTGTTTGATACCTGTAATATAATTACTTCTTCCACTTTGGTTGAGTAATTCCCCCACACCCTTTGCGTTGTACTCATCTTTAGTACACGATACCCCTAGTTAACCCCTCAGAGCCTATCCTTTTCGCGGTTCTCGTGATGTTTCGGTTTTTCCGGAATATCAATGAAGAGCATTGTTTACACCCCACCCCCAAATATACACTCAAATCGCCTTAGCCTACCCCTTATGCACTCACTTTTAGTGCATTATTGTTATCACCCAAAACCCTTAGTTCAATTATCTGGTTGCTTGCATAAGTTGCTAAGTCGAGTCATATCCTTTGTATACAGTTTTGGGATGATTGGGATTCATGGGAAAAGTTAAAGTTTATGAAATGACGGGAAGGGAACGTTAAATTCAAATTCCCTTTGTTTGCGTAATAATGTACCCCAAGTGTTTTGATCTTTTCAATTCGGGTCATATTAGTGTTAGAGTAATAAAAACTCAAGTGTAGGGATGTGCTCATAAATCCCTAGTATTTTGATGTTATCGTAGAGGATGGTAGAGTAAAAGTGTATGAAAAAAAAAAAAAAAAAAAAAAAAAAAAAAACAATAGAGTGATTAAAAAAAAAAAAACATACGGGCTACCATCCTACATCTATCTTTAAATTTATGTTTGTTTATTTCAGTTATCTAGAGTTTAGAGTGTCGAGTCTTGGCTTAGCAACGCCATTCTTCATATGCATTTAACATAGAGATTTTTGACTTGCCACCACTAAATAGCCTATCCCACCAAACCCTTGTTTCCCTACCGTAAGCCTAACATTACAACCCTTTAAAAGACCTCTTTGATAGTCTTTCCTAGGTGCTTACGCCAAAGCGATGGAGGTTTGATCTATTCTCAAGCCTATGGTAATCTATGTACTAGGACCGGTTAATGAGTGTTTATCTTCCATTTCCTATTTTGTTATGTTTCATATATACACCCGAGAGAGATGTGAGTATCCAAACACCCCATGTGAGGTGCTAGTATATAATTTCCGTGCTTGTTATGACTTTTGCGGGGCTTATATGTGTTGTGGACCGTTTTGAATTAATGCTTCATGACCCCTAACTTATAAATTAATTGGCTAAAAGCACATTTGCTTGAGGACAAGCAAATAACAAGTGTAGGGATATTTGATAAGGTTTTAAAAGGTACCATTTTGAGGGGTCGTTTAAGTCCTTATTTGATCACTTTTGTATCCGTTATTGCTTAATATCGTTCCTTTTCACTTTTTAGGTCTCGTGAAAGCAAAATGCTGGAATGGCACTTATTTGGACGGAAAGGCGCGAATATATGAAGAAAATGGCCAAAGTCAAAATCAAGGCACTCACAGTTGCTGAAGTTAGAAGGCGACGGCGTCAGGTGCTATTGGTGACGCCGTCCCAAAATTATTGTGACGGGACAGAACTCAAAACTCGTATTTTCAAGAGACGGCTTCTAGTGGTAAAGAGTAGGCCGTCGCTACTCAGACGGCCTAGATGCAATCCAGACGACGTCAGAAGCTGAAGAGGACGGCGTCACGGTCATAAGGTGACGCCGTCGCAAGGTTAACGTGGCCAAGACGAAATCCTAATGGCGGCGACACGACGACGTCACTAAACATAAGGTGACGCCGTCGCAATTGTAATCTTATATATAGAATCCGAATTTTTAAGTCTTTGTGTGGAGAGTCTTTGGAGTAAAAACCTAAAACCGAACCTAAGGTGTCTTGTACAGTATTTTAGGGTTTTTAACCCTATCTTACATCAAGATAAGTCTTTGCTTCATTAATTCAATTATGTCTTTGATTATTTGTATGTATGCTTGCATGTTCTCCATGTCCGGCTAATTTATTTGTGTGTTTGCTTAGGAAGTATGAAACTTAATTATTGAATATTGATTGGTTGTTTCTTATCTTAGTTGATTTATGATCTAGTAATGCGATAGGTCATCCGTTGTGCACTTAATGCTTGATTCATCTTTGTGAACCTTAGAGTATAATTACCTGAGTGATTGTAGGCTAAACCATCCGAAGAGCGCCTTAGAGTAGGAGTCTATAATCTCTAGTGGGTTTGTAGACAAGACCCTTTGGTAAGTTCAAAGAGTTAGGGAGAAACGCATACCCTACAACTTTAGACACACAACGCAACTAGGAATAAGACGTGACACTCAACCATCAATAGGAGATAATTAAGGAGTAATACAAACTAAGTAAACACATCTTTAAACTATCATACGAGCACACATTAATTAGACATAGACTCCCACAACCTTAGTTTAGATAATTAGATAATAGTAGAGTAATCGGTAGAAATACCAACCCCCCAAATCCAATACCCGAGATTCGTACCTTTCCATTTTCATAAAATATAAAAAGATAAAAAAATAATCTTCCTCAACCTTAACCTTAGCGTAGTAACTCCCTACTAGCATTCCTATTCCCCTAGAGAACGATATCAATACCCGTGGCTTACCCTAATTACTACACTACAACGATTAGGTTCACTGCCTAGGGTGTTATAAAACTTGCTCGAAGAAAAGGAAGTTCCTTTGACCCCGAACGACGCGTGTAGCGTTATCATACAGTGTAAGTAGTTTTACTTTTATGCTTTAGTCCTAATGAGTTTTATGCCTTTAATACTTGCTCCTACCCCTTATAAATGATCAAACCCACATCAGTTGCCACACAAATATTATTCAATTCAAACCACACCTTAGTAAAATGATCAAACTCATAACACATATACAAGTATCAAAGATGGATGAATGATCAGAGATGGATGAACATACACCACTTTTGAGTATCAACATAAACTTGATATGGTGTTGTTCATCCATTTTTGATTCTTCGTTCCTGTTTGTGATAATACAATAACAATAACCAAACTCAAAACACATATCCAAGGAAAACAGGTCCAAGAATCATAGACATATTGTAACACCCCCAAAATACCGCAGCGGAAGATTGTGTCATTGGGGTGCTACTTCATAATACAAAATACAAGTTATAGAAAACGACCTCTAAATGAGACGTTTTGAAAAGTTACCATTCGATTAATGAAATCAGAGTTACAAACAATGAGGTCCCAAAGTATAATATATAAATGTTTACAAAATGTTTGGAATGGTAAATGATATAAGCGTAAGTATTCAAAATATGTCGTGCGACTCTATGCTTCAAACTCTAGCTATCGCCTTAAGACCTGAGATAAACATGCTAAAAAGTGTCAACACAATGGTTGGTGAGTTCATAGAGTTTGTTTAAAGTGTAAAGCCTTGAAAGAATGTTTTCACAGCAAAGGCATTGTAAATCCACTCAGTTCCAAGTTCCGTCCATACAAAACTTGCAACCTGTGTGTTCACAACCCACTGCCAAAATATAGTTTGCACAATACACCGGATTATATTCACCAAAGGTCATGAATCGGGTACCATGGGCGGGGGCATCTTCCCAAATAGTACTATATTAATCCCATGGTCATGAATCGGGTACCATGGGCGGGGACATATACCCGACTTATAGTACTATCAATATCTCTCCGACAGCATAGAGTATTGCGTACGTTTGTAAATACAATTCATGTATTTAAGCGAGTTAAGTATTTTCAAGCATGTAAAACGAAATCAAGTATAACGTAATCAAGTATAATGCAACCAAGTATAATGCGATCAAGTATAATGCAATCACGTATAATGCAATCAAGTATAATGTTTTGAGTATTTGTAAAAGTAAAAGAAATAGTTGAGCATGTATCTCCCCAAAAGAGTTTGTAAAATAAGTATTAAAAGAGTAGGGGCTATGACTCACGGTAATCCTTAAAAGTTTAGAGTACTTGTGAAAGTAAATGAAAATAGTTTGAGCATGTATCTCTCCCAAAAGTAATTGAAAATGTATAAAAGTAGGGGCTTTGAAACTCACCTTAAAAATGATATCACAACGTATAACGGGATCGATGGATAAGCCTGGAAGTCTCTACGTATAACCTAGAATATGATGTCAACTCTTAGGTTCGGAATAATGCCTAAGAAAACATGAACGAGCCTATATATGCCATTATATTGATCATGACGTAGTATTTGTATGTTTGTTTATAGAAATGGTTTTAGTTTGTATATCTCGTACTACCGTTCGGGCCATCATAATTCAGAGGTCATGCAGTAAACGTTCAAGGAGCTAGGACACTTTAAATCGTAAATCCAGCAACTCGTCGATCCGTTTACCCAAATGAACCCCTCACATGAAGTTCCCTAGTGTTGTAGTGCTCAATACGTGAAACATGTATTTTAATTATTTGATTATATGATAAATTAAGAGTTTATAAATACGATAAATAA
This sequence comes from Chrysanthemum seticuspe, assembly GCA_019973895.1. Lineage (NCBI taxonomy): Eukaryota > Viridiplantae > Streptophyta > Magnoliopsida > Asterales > Asteraceae > Chrysanthemum > Chrysanthemum seticuspe. Next base: position 223,683,345 of record BPTQ01000002.1, read on the forward strand.
ACTAACAAAGTTTATAAGTATTTAAATAAGTTTGAGTTATATATATACTTACCTTAAAATAGAATGCTTGAGTATTATGAAGTAGCACCCCAATGACACAATCTTCCGCTGCGGTATTTTGGGGGTGTTACACATATGAAGTCTCAAAGATGGATGACCAGACACCACTTTTGATTATCAACATAAACTTGATATGGTGTTGTTCATCCATCTTTGATCCTTCATTCCTGTTTGTGATAATAGAATAACAGTATCCAAGTCAAAACACATATCCAAGTTCAACAGATCCAAGATTCATAGACGTATGAAGTCTCAAGGATGGGTGAACCGACATCATTTCTGAGTATCAACATAAACTTGATATGGTGTTGTTCATCCATCTTTGATCCTTCATTACTGTTTGTGATAATAGAATAACAGTATCCAACTCAAAACACAGACGTATGAAGTCTCAAGGATGGGTGAACAGTAATTGACTCTGTAAAAGTCAACAGTTACTATGCGTATGAACTAGTAACAATACGTAGAAATACATGGTAAAGTGGCAAATCAATACAATAAAAACACAATTTAACCCACAGACTAACATGACATGATTTCATACATAATGCAAATGGATATATTTCCAAATGCATAAAATTTTGTAGTCTACAAAGTTCATAAACATACATTGTTTAAACACGGCAAATAATATTTAGGGGAATACATATTCGATGGAAAACATTGGCTTTCATATGCTTAACCAGCATCTTTTTGTGGTGAAGAAAGCTTTGTTGCTATAATCTTGGTCTTTGTCCAAAATTGTTTTGGAGACCCACCAGAAGCAGCATCAACTTGACTTCCAGATTGAGACTGGACCACACTTGGTTGAAAATCACCTTCAGATTGACCATCAGTTTGACTCTGAGGTTTTTCATTACCTTCAAAGTTGTGACCTGTAACCTTTGCCTTCTTCTTTGTTGTAACTTTTGGCTGGGATGAACCTGTTTTTTGAGACTATTGTGTACTGCCTTGACTTCCTGTTACACCTCCTTGCCCAAGACATGTTTTCTTGTTGTATCCAGCATTGCCACAAATACCACAAACCACACTCTTACTAGACTGTGACAAGTTACTGGTTTTGTCACTATTATCATTTTCAGTAAAAGCCCTGGTTCTTTTCTTTCGTGGCCTACCTAATGGTTTATGATGTTTAGGTGGAAGAATGGTTGTAGGCACTTGTGACTTATACCAATGCTCATAACCATTTATTGGTTGGATGTGGTGTTTGTAAGTTTCTTCTCAAGTCTTAAGCAAGTAACATGGATGAACCCATGATTCAACAGATCCTACTTGCATTCCATTGAACCTCATACACCAGTGGGTAGCAACAACATGTTTACATGGCATACCTGTAAGCTCCCATCTTCTACATGTACAAGCCCTTGCTTCAACATTCACAAAACACTTATCTCCCCATCCACTGACCTCATACTTTTCTCTTTCAACCCGTAAAACGGTGTACTTATAAGCCTATTTCTTGATTGCATATAGGTGTTAATGGTCCGGCACACTTGTGAATCACATTCATAACGTTCACTATTCTTTTCATACAGTATTCTCTAATGTATTCCAAAGCAGTAATGATGGGTTGGTGCCTACCTCCCAATAGTTTCCCATTGAACACCTCACACATGTTATTAAGTAACACATCAGAATGAGCCCTCTCTACACATTTATACAACATGTTTGATTTATACAAACAACAGTGTAGAACAATGTTGTAGAACAAAAGATGTACAGGTAGACATAGATTTGGTTAGGTACCTGAAAAATGCGACCTTGACCAATGGGCTGGTGGTATCTTACTTAACCAAGCATGGGCAGGTTCGCTAAACCTCTTGAATGCCAGCATGGCTGCCTCAAATTGTTTTACGGTTGTTGATGCTGCACATCTCCACAAATGTTCCTTGCATGCTTTAGCATTCCATTACAATTTCATATTATCATGGATGTGCTTCAAACAATATATGTGTTCAGCACTAGGGAAAACTGCTGTTAATGCTGGAATGATACCCACACAAATAAACATCAATTCATTGCTAATAAAACTTGCATTTATCGAAAATACAAGTGAATCTAATCAACTAAATGGTAACATCACCTTTTGCCTGTCGCTAATAAAAGTGTAGTTTGAGTTTGGTTGCAAGTAAAGATAATCTCTTAGACATTCAAGAAACCAAATCCATGAGTCTTTGCTTTCAGCTTCTGCAACCGCGTAGGATAAAGGGTATATTCCATTGTTGCTGTCTATACCGACTCCTGTAAGAAGCTAACCAGGAAAAGGACCCCTCATAAAAGCACCATCTAACCCCAACAACTCTCTTTGACAAGCTTTATATCCTTCCTTCAAAGCACCTAAGCATACTACATTCTCTTGAAAACTCTGGTTAGACTTGTTGCATCTGTTGCATTTTGTACACTTATCCTAACTGTTGTATCTGGGTTTGTTTTCTGCAACTCTTCAACATAGTCTCTTAAAAGGGTGTATTGCTGCTTATGATCACCCCTAATCTCATTTTATGCCTGGTTTTTTGCCCTTAATTCCTTTTGCATAGACACCTGAACTTCAAACGGTTTATTGAGCTGATCTTGAACAGCCTTGATTGGAATATCTAGATTGACTTGAACTTGGTCAACTATTTGCTTCGAAAGAAACTTGTAGTCACAAGCTTTAATCTCTCTTGATTGCAAACATTTGTGTTCATCCCTGAAAGTTCGAACAATCCATACATCTTTAGCTGTGTTTTTGGCTACATACAACAACCATGGACAATCTGTTGCTTGCTCCTTGCGTGATCGCAAATATACATCCCTTCCAAGGCCTTTAGTTATCGGACCAGTTTTCCTCTTTGGGGCTTTTCCCAGCCCAACACCTTCAGTTATTCCACAAACAGGTATTTTTCCAAGACACCTAACCTTAATTCTCTGTTTGTCATTCTTAATGAGTTGCTATTTCCTCCTAGTCTTTATTGAAAGCAGGTAGATCCTATCTTTCATTTCTTTTGCAGTTACAAAAGTTTGACCACAGAAAAAATATATTTCGTCCTCTGTTTGTGCTGCCTCACTTAACTTTTGTTTCTTGTATGCCCTCATTTTTTTCTTCCTAATAACATACTCATCCTCATTCTCATAACCACTTGCAAAATCATTATCATCAAACAGATCCAACTCACTTTTCTTAAAAAAAAAATCATCTGGTATCTGGCTGGAGGTACCTATAGATGGTAACTCTGTAGTCTTAGTCACTTTGAACAGATTAACATCGAAATCACGCTCCTCAAAAGTATTAGCCTCATCGACAACTGTGTTTCCATCACCACTACAAGAATCTGATGGAATACCCACGAAAATTACCCACACTCATACTTTTGAGGGTATTTACCCACCTAATACCCACCCATCACCCACGATCTGTGACTTACAATGTCGATATTATCTTCCCTCAAATTTCCCACGGATTTACCCACAGAAATAGCCACATAAATATATTTGGTGTGCAATATGTGGGTAAATAAATGGCGCCAAAATATTTCCCACAGATTACCCACATTGTGAGTCATTGTGGGTATATATATGGGTAATTTAGTGGGTAAACGTGGATTAGCCACAAAACGCAAGTATCCTTTCTATTGGTGGGTAAGTTTGCGTGGGTATTTTGAGGGTGAATATATACCCATGACTTTACCCACCTTACTGTTTGTGTGGGTATTTTTGCTATGAGTAATTGCTTAGGGACAATTCGTGGTTAGAAATACACCCACGAATTTACCTTTGATTTTTTTCATGGGAACTTTGGTGTGGGTATTTTTGTGTGTAATTTATGGGTAACTAACAAAAAAGTAATAAATGCCCATGCAAGTTAGAGAACCGATCCCCTAGATGCCGACCAAGATGATGACAAAATCTCACATTCATTTCTATAAAAATCTATAGATCACTTGTAGTAGCACAAAGTAGAAGGAGCTAAGTGACACCCAACTTACATATACTTATATTCAAAAATGTACCAAGTATATCAAATAAACAATGGTGTCTAATACATGTAGAAGCGCCACATCAAAACACACCCTCCACACTGACCTTTGACCAAATAAAATAATGCTGAAATAATCACCCACTGGATAGCATAACCAAGACCAAACACAACACCTCTTAAAATTTGTAGGATCCCAATTGTATCAAGATCAAGCACATATAAGAAAGGTTTATGAAAACTAGAGAGAGAAAGTGTTTAAAGAGAAGGTGGAACAAAAAGGGTGTGATACTAGATTAACACACATACAAAGAATGAGAACCACACCCCCTCCTCAACTAGGAGAGGTGTTATATTCTTCACCTAAGTCACGTTGTGCTTTCTAATGGGTCACACCCATTGGGCTTTACTAGTTTACATACTTAGCCCGATAATAAAACTAAGATAGCCACTTCTAATCCTAACAATCTCCCCATAAGGGGTGATCTTACAATTCATCATTACGTGGATGATCTGTAACATTAGCACCACGTCTTTGTTCTCTACCACCAACAAACCTTCGATCTACTTCATATGCTTGCCGAATCGAATTCTCTTCTCAACTTGATCCTTGATCTTTCTGAGCTCTACCACTTGGGTTGACAACATTGGCGGTTGCAAATTAAGATGCTTGTTCTAGACCAACATAGCCTTGATCCCTTCGTAAACATGCTTTAAAGTACTTGTGCAAAACTTGTGAATCTCTTTAGCGACAATGAAATGTTTGTGCCCATTCCTGTTGAGATAGACAATTTCGAATTTCGGTTTGGTGATGAGCGTGTACGGTTCTTTTTCTTGTATTATCTGGGATCTCCATCATCGGCTTCGTAAGGTTAAGTCTTTACTGAGTCGTGTAGCGGTGAGTTTAAATCCCGTGAATTAGTCGGTCAAAAGATCAAAAACATTAGCTCTAAAATAAAATGATATAAAAGATGTTTCAGCTAAAAAAAAGTCTTAAAAGATTTGGTTTTCTGAATATAACTAGTTATAATACCCGCGCACGCGCGGGTTTTTATATATTGTGCTTTTTTAAAAATCGATTACTAATTTATTTATTTTTTATAAAATTTAAATTGTTGATATCTAAACCTTATAATAAATTTAATTGTTTTTTTTTTTTTTTTTTTTTTTTTTTTTTTTACATTAGACACAAATATTTTTAAAATCACTCTCGTTTTTTACTAAGTTTTTTTCTTTATATTTTTGACACTTAAAATTTAGTGTTTATTTTTCTTTTCTTGACTATATATAAGAACGTTTTTTTTAACTATTGTCAAATACGGAATATTTGAGTTTTTTTTAGTAAATATTTTAAAATAAAAATAATAATAAATAAATAAAATATGGTATGAATTAATTTTTTTGAAATGAAAATTTTCCACGTTTTGTTTTATTATATAAAAAAATAATGTTAATAATTACTGTATACAAATACAATAACAAGTAATAATAAAACTATATGTGAGATATTTTGTATTTTGTTGTGGGCCGTTTAAAAAATAAATAAATGGAATAAAATAAAACTATAGTGAATTCTATATTTCCAAAACACTCCGTGTACTTTACCATCACATATAAGAAATACAGTTATTGACCATGGGTACCATTTGAGTGAAAATTTTTGGCGGCCTTATGTAAAATTATTTGGCGCCCTAGATATGTGGGGATCGTGGAGCAGCAGTGACTCCTTCAACAGAAGGTTTATGTTGCGGTTAGAGATGCAATATACTTTCAGGAGAAGGTATGTTAATACACCATTTACTCTTTTAGTTCATAACTTATAGTAATTAGTTTAAATTAACCTTTTAATTTAATGTTAGAGTGCTTGATTCATCGAGTTTGATTGCATGATTATAGTTAATTAGGGTAAATTTTTAGTTTTAAATTTTATGTTAGTAACCTAGGGTTCTTTGAATTAGCATTGATAATTGTAATTGTGTGGGTAGAATGAACCCACAAATATTGATTGTATTTGCCACTAATTTCATTTGTAAACCTACTGGTGTTAAGCACTTGAATACACTATTTTGGTTTCTAAACGCTAACATGAGTGGGAATTAGGGAAAATGGACCTTCTTGTGTTGTTTCTTAAATATGCATTCAATAAAAACTCTAAATACAATTTATTGCTCAAGTACTCGTCCTTTAGTAAAGGTACTTGAAGTTTAAAGGTTTACTCTTTCCTTTAAAGTAATGTCTTGTGTTAAATTTGGTTGTGTTAAGTTACAGACAATATAGGTTCATACTCTTAGAGACAAGCAAAGTTTTGTTTGTGCTTCTTATTTCGATTCTTTCTTGGCTGTGGATGCATCACTAAAAAGTTGACTATTATCTTTTCACAAGTCTTAAGATTAGTTTGCTAAATTTGAACCATGGTTATTATTTTATTGTTTCCCTTTGATAGTTTGCTAAATTTTTCACATTTATATCAGGTATCCAAAACCGTGTTGCTTATTTTTCTATGTAGATATGGCTAGACGAAGGTAAATGCTTGGAGCAGGCTGAGGAGAGTAGGTCTCATGCTTAGTGAAGGACAATCAAATGATATCCAAAATGATTCAACTATAAATGGTGATAGCAATGAAACTTCCCCTGAAAATGTGATTGATAACTTACATAATCCATCCCGGAAGGAAGAAAACCAGTTCGTGTTTCTAAAGTATTGTAAGTACTAGTTATAATTTTGAGTATGACAACTGTTTCATAGTGAGTCTTCATTTTTTTTCATCATTACAACAAATTTCACAATTCTAGTGAGTGTTCGCTACATGTTACCAAGATATTCAAAGAAAGAATTGATGAGGCGCAGGGTACACGTGGACTAAGGGTCTCAATCTACAAAAAAAACTTTTACTTTGAAGAATTCAAGGTATTTATTAGATTCTAATAGTTTGATATGCCTTTTTCGTCATTAATAAATACTAATAATTTTGCCTTTAAAATAGAAACATGCTGTATGGGATCTTGAAACTGAGACAAACGTAAGGAAATCATGGGATTCAAAAGTGTCCTCACGCTATTCTGATTTCTCGAGAGATATAAGAGTTAAAAATGTGAACACTTTATTCATGAGTAATGACGCGTGGAGGAATTTCACATCTTATTGGGGAACACCGAAAGTATAAGGAGATCCAAGAAAAAAATACACAAAATCATCTAATGGGTGAAGGTTCTGCAACTTGTATCGAAGGGTCAATCTCATTTCGCGAGCATGCAAAAAATATTGTAAGTATGTTAATTAATATTGTTTGAACTTTAAACTCATATGCCTTTCATATTTGCTTACCATATGTCTAGTGTACATGAATTCTGAAATTAATTTCTAGTATATACACGTGAAGCATTTGCTGTACATTTAGCTAAATCTGCCCGTCAATGTTATATAAGCCCGTAACTGTCAAAATAAGCCACAAAATTGTGGCTTATGTTATATAAGCCGAATTCATATAAGCTAATAAGCCCATATATAAGCCGAAACAATCAACCCCTAAGACGTTAAAGTGATTATGTACAGCCGAATGCAACTTGAGAATATGGGCGAGTACAATAATGAGCAAAGCAAGTAACATGATACCAAACATACGCATGAAACAGTCAGCCAAAGAACAAGTTAACACATTTCCTACGCATTTGAAGAAAAGAATATAGATAGTATATTTCAAAAGATGCAAACTTACCTCGTTCAACATCCTATGCAGTTCATCTTTTGCCTCAACAACTCTGTCCCTGTCGTTGCTATCAACCACAAAGATAAGACCCTGAGTGTTCTGGAAGTAATGCCTCCATAGTGGACGGATCTTCGTATACACATGCGAGCTTCAGCATTAATACATACAACAAAACTAGAACATCCACCCAAAAAACAATTTGATGGTTTCCTTATACACAATATTTGAGAGAAAAACGAGGTTTGCGTTTTACAACTTGTTTATTTCTAATATTTTGAGAAAACGCAGGTATGTGGGTAAACGTTCATACGCAAGTGACTGAACTGCTTCTTCAAGAGGTTTTTGCAAGTACTGGTCTGGTTGAAGGATGCAAACTCATAAGAAAAGAAGGTAACTCTTTCTCCACAACAAACCTAAACTGTGCGTTAACGTGAAGAACATGAATTATCTAAGACGGGATTGAGATATATAGAGCAATGTTTATTTCAACTTGTGATTGGCGAGATTTTATAAGGATTTTTTTTTTAAATTATTGTTATTATTATTTTTTTCCGCAGTCATCTTATGGATTCATTCACTACTTTGATCACAGATCAGCGGCACTTGCTATATTGTCTCTAAATGGAAGGCATTTGTAAGTGTTTTTTATTAAGGTATGTGCTTCCTTCTATCTTACCTGACAATTTAACTCCTGTTTTTAATTCACAGGTTTGGCCAACCTATTAAAGTTAATTGGGCATATGCCAGTGGGCAGAGGGAGTATACCTCAGGTTTGTTTATGTGGTGTTCTTTTATATGTGCAGGCAGCAGGCTACACATTGATTGCTCCTTTTTATTATTATTCAAGCGTTATATAGTCTTATATGGTCGCTAGATATGTTTATAGGTCATTACAACATATTTGTTGGTGACCTTAGCCCTGAGGTTACAGATGTTATGTTGTTTGCATGCTTCTCTGCCTATGCTAGTTGTTCGTAAGTAACCCGCGCACCCACCTAATAACTCTGTCACACACTAGTTTTTCTTTATCGTTTTATCGCATATTGATACTTTTCTTTTTGTGTTGCTCGTTTCCAGTAATGCGAGAGTTATGTGGGGTCCAAAAACAGATCATTCACGAGGTTTTGATTTTGTTTCTTTTCAGGACCAACAGATCTAACTTTTTTATAATGCTTTTTTGAATTTTTATATCACTATGGAAGTAGTAGACTCCCTTCTGATTTCTGTGACCTTGATACCTTTTTAGGATGGCTGTCAAATTCGTGCTCTTTTGTTATCTAAATATACATGATTTCAATTTTTAGGATATATGATTATAGTGTTCTTATTCCTAAAATAGAAGTGTTTGATCTAACATTCTTATTTCATGTTGTGCTTATTATCATTTATCCACAACTCATTTTTCACGGAAGTGGCTTGGCAGTAGGCAGATACGTTGCAACTGGGCTACACAGGGTGCTGGTACTAGTGATGAAAAACAGGGTTCAGATTCCAAAACTGTAGTGGAGATAACTAATGGATCTTCTGGTATGTAATGCTTGGAAGATACATTAAGATATGAAAAGTGCGAGAATACGAGAATCAAGAAGTGTTTGGGGACCAACGGCGTTATTTACTCTTTCAGGCTATTTTATTTGTTTTGAGACATCATTAGAATGATGATACTAGGAAACTTAATGTTTATGTACGAATGATCTTTATTATTGTGTGCTTTATATTACGAGAATATTTGTGTTTAGTGTGCGGTTTTTATAATAAATGCTATAGATTAGTCACATTTTAAATATAAAAAGAAAATCATATAATTAACCCATGCATTTACCTGCGGATGTACCGACAAAATAGTCATGGCAAATATGTCATGTTTGCCCATGACATTTACACACGATCATATGTGGGTAATTTTACCGACGGATTATCATGGGCAAATTCGCTCACGCTTTTTACCCACGACTATATGCGTGGTTAGTTCTGTTCAAGGATTATTGTGGGGGAGTTGACTTTTACACACGAACAGTTTTGTGGGCATTGTTACCCACATAATATCCACGAGTATATATGTGGGTGTTTCGTGGTGAGTTAGAAAATCCCACAAACAATTTACCCATGAATACAAAACAATCACCCACCCAAAATGACGTGGGTAAACTTACCCATTTGTGAAAATATCGTGGGCAAGCAATTAGCCTCGGAGGTTTTACCCATCTACAGAGAGTCATGGATAATCCGTGGGTATTACCCAATTACCCACGAAATTAGGCCTTTTACCCACAAATTTTGTTCGTGGCTATTCGTCAGAATTCTTGTAGTTCTCAATATCATCATCATCACTCATACAACTGTCTGTCTCACTCACATTGTCATCACTTAAAGCTTCATCGATTTCACTAACCTGTACAGATTTACCTTTTTGGATATGCTCCACAGGATTACATATTTCCTCCTCACGATGACCTAACTCTTGATCATTTTGACATACCTCTTCAGGACTATCTATTTGGATATGGTCAACATGTTTATCTATATGCTGGTTGACATCACCTACAACATCTTCAGTCTGTCAGACCTCTACAGATGAAAACAAGGGTTCTGTTTCTGGCATCTAACTAGATTTTACCAAAGTATTGACTTCCAAAGGTTGATGTGTAACCTGACATATATCCTCTACCACAGATTTATTAACAATGTTTTCTAAGAACAATTTGTTTGAGCAATATGGAACAATAGCAAGAGCTGCCTTTTTCTTTGTTGCATCCATATCAGCAATAACTGTGCTAATTGACTTTGGTGACATTTGATCAACATCCAATGTTGTCTTACCATTTTCAACATAAACCTCTATCATATTGTGGTCATCAACAAGATCTTTCAATATTTCTAAATTAGCACTCTCACTTAAGCTATACAAACCATCATCTAAATTACTACAAGACTTAACAAAGTAATAGTAATTTTTTGAACCAAGCTCATAACCCAATTCATACATAAGAACATCCAACTCTTCAACTGACACACTATCAACATCAACCAAATCAACTAAAGTTTCCATACCTCCAACGTATATTCTACCAGGCCAGTATTTAAAGACACCATTGTGATGAACCCTCATGCTAAAAATATTAGATCTACCACCTGAAAACATGTCAATATATGTTTAGGGCATTCTAAAAACTTAATTGGCAAGCAATAAATACCCCAATTACAAATTACAATGACTAGAATTAAAAAAAAAAAAAAAAAAAAAAAAAAAAAAAAAAAAAAAAAAACAGTACCGTATTTCTTCTTAGCAGAGTCGTATAGGACGGTATCATCAACTGGATAACCTGGATGTCTTCTTACTTTCCATAGAGTAAATTCCATGTTTCGGTTTTATGATTGATAAACAGGGGTTTTGTGACATGCAATTAGGGTTTGTGAATTCTGATAATTCTTGTAACGAAAGTTCTGGGATGAAAAATAATACAAACTATGTGTTTATGGGGCGGGAAGAGGGTTACATTACATGTGGCAATAATTAAGATATTTTTAATTGAAATAAGGAAATGACAATTGTGCCATTGGGCTAAAGACAAATCAAACAACAACTGACGTGCTTGACTAACGGAAATATGGTCAAAGGACCAGTTACGAGTGACAAACTTGAAATAGGGACCCCGGACGATGAAAAGGCCCAGGTTTGTCCCATCGCGAAGCGCAGTGACAAGTTTAGGGACCAACTGCGTATTTTAGTCTAAAAATAAATATACGCGATTATACTTATAACAATGACTCATGTAATTCTTATTTATTTATATAAGGATATTTAGAAAAACATTTTTAATAAACTTTAAGGAGTATACTTTAACTTTATCAACGCTCATTATGTGCTATTAAACTTGCATCATGTGTACAACATGTTTGTCAGCTAAAAAAAATTAAATCTTGAGTTACCTAACAAGAATTTTTACAAATATTTTACCAAATTCTAATGGATATTAATGCATAATGAAAAACTCGTGCATAAGTATTAGTTATACTTATATCACAATTTTCATAGGAAATTTCTTATATGTGTATATACTGAACTAAAATGTTACAATAAATTTGATTTATATGTAAACTTCGTGCGTGTACGAAACTCATAACTATATAATTATATGCAACTAGCTTATAGACCCGTGATAAATCATGGGTAGCTTATATATATGTAAAAAATTAACACTTCAAGTAATTTAAGTGATAATTGTTAGTAATTATCAAACAGTTGTTTGCATAACAATTTGATAGGTACGCGGAATATGTTAAAAGATCAAACAAACACTAAAAGAACCTTGGATGTAATTATCTAAACATGAAACACAAAAAATTTATTGGAGTGTAGAGATATAATATAGTTCCTTAAAGACCCAAAATTAAGTTACATTCCATGATAAACAAAGTTCGAGACACAATTTCACTTTGCTAACTACTAAAGTATATCTGAAACCTTTATGTTTTTAACATGGCTAATTGAACGTAAAAGAGTAAACTGCGAAAATCATCCCTATAGTTAGTCAAGTAGTGCCAAAACTGACATACCGCCAGGATGATTACGCAGGGTGTACTTGCCAATAGTATCAGGAAAAGATGATTAGTGCCAAACTAACAATCCACCCAGATGATTTTTGCAGTATACTCATCATACATTGATAAGACTTTATTTACGTGTTGTAGATTAGACACACAATATATATAAAAAAAGTCAACATATTAAACATAGATGTTAAGTCATAACATATAAACAGTTTGGATATACACAAACGAAACCAACTTGGAATTCATAAGAGGGGAGGGAGTGGGCATCGGGTACCGAATCGCGAACCCGATCGGTAACACCGCCCCCAGTGGGTCGGGTAGCGCAAATCGGGTACCAGATCGGGCTTTGAAGCCGATCGGTGTGAGGCATGATTTTTTGATTTTTAATGAGAAATATGGTAGAGTTGGGATGAGAAATATGGTAAAGAAATGGAAGTTGCTGTAAAAGCTGTTCATGTTGTTTGTTTGCTTTGTCAAAAAGTTCAAAATAATTTGATTTTTAATGATGATGTTCAAGCTAAAGATGATAACTCACCTGTTACAATTGCTGGTAATTTTATTGTATTACTTTTAGTTTCAGTTTTTTATATTGGTTTTAACATTGTAATGTTTGAGATTTTTTTTTTTTTTTTTTTTTTTTTTTTTTTTTTTTTTAATCTAGTTTTTTTTAAGTATTATGTAATATTTTTTTTTAAGTATTATGTAATGTTTCTTTTTTTAGTATTATGTAATGTTTTTATTTTTAATGAAATGGTATGTTTTTATTTTAATATTGTATGTGATTTTATGTATTAAAAATATATGAAAAAAAAAATAAAAAAAAAAATTGGGTAGAATATGTGACCACTCCCTCCACTTTGGGTAGTGTTAGGGTAGAATTGAGTAGTTTTGAGTTGAAGGGTTTTTATTGGATAGAGGTGATGTAGCAATTCGGGTACTAGGGTACCACTCCTTCCCCCCTAATAACATATTCATAGATGCTAAAACCATAGCTAAACTCACATCCAATTAACAACTCTTATTCCAAAAAGATGTATCAAACTGTTATGCGACATAGAAAAGGATTTACTTATACGATATGGGTGGTATATTTGCTAAATATTTCACTTAAATACAAAGATAAAAAAATTTCGACAAAGATAAAACCCACATCTATATGTATCTATACAGGTCCAACATATAATGTATACCATTTAATCAACGAATTCTTGCACTCCTTTCTATTCATAAACACATATCATTTCTATGTTTTACTTGCACAATGATGGATAGAGTGAAAGATGTAGTAATCTCCTTAGAGCACTGGGTACAGTGGTGCCAAACTCTCGTGCCAAGCTCGTGCCAAACTGCCACGTCAGCAGTTTTTGAGTTTGGCACCAGAAAGTGTTTGGCACCACATTTATGGGGTATCCGTTGGCACCAGAATTTCTGGTGCCAAACTCAATTTTTTTTTTTTTTTTTTTTTTTTTTTTTAAATTTGAAAACAATATATCCTAAAATTACTTTATTCATAAAAAAAAACATTACAATAAAAAATAACATAAAAACTTAAAAAGATAAAAATTACAAACTAGTTATAATTTCTCCAAACATGTTCCACAAGGTCATCTCGAAGATCGTTGTGTATTTTGCTATCTCTGAGTTCTTTGTGTTTTCGAACATGTAAATCACATCTTTCGGTCCATTCCCGTGCAATGTCTGGCGTTGGATCAACGAACACATCTCTTAAATTCACTACGTAATCTTCGTCTTCCAATATCATGTTATGCAACATTACACAGCAATTCATGATCCTTGTCAAAGCGTTGATTTCGAAAGCACGTGCGGGTTGTCGTATAATTCCCCAACGACCTTGTAGGACTCCGAAAGCTCTTTCGATATCCTTTCTAGAACTTTCCTGAATTATTTTAAACCTCAACGTTTTTTCAGACCTTGCAACAGAAAACGTTTTCACAAACACGGACCATGTTGGATAAATGCCATCGGCTAGATAGTAACCTTTGTTGTACACATGCCCATTTACTTCAAACGGGCATTCCGGAGCTGTACCGGCAAGTTCATCATCAAATAACGGAGAACCATATAAAACATTTAGATCATTATTTGCACCAGGAACCCCAATTGTCTAAAGTGCTTCCGCCGAGGGGATGGTTTGGATCCATAATGAAAGAAAAATGAGTGTTTTTTGAGGTGTGAATTAGGTTTGAAGAGTGTGTGAAAATATGGAAGAATAAGGAGGTTTTTATAAAAAATTTTGGGTATAAATTCAAAAAAAACGGCTATATTTACCACCTCCAACGGCTACTTTTTCAAAAAAAAAAAAAAAAAAAAAAAGAAAAAAAAAAAAAAAAAAAAAAAAGCTGGCTGTTAAGTTTGGCGCGAGGGGGTTTGGCGCGACAGGGGTAACGGTGCGCCAAGCTTGGCGTCGCGCCAAACTCCTTGGCACCAAGTTTGGCACCACCGTACCCCCTGCTCTTAAAATTGCCATTTAGAAAGATATTGTCTGAAATAAGATATTTAAACATGATAATCTCATAACTGGACACCATATTTGTACTCATGAATATGAAGTTAAAGGTTATGGAGAATACCTCAGGTGTCTGTGGAGAATTAGCAGACTCTTAATCTCGACAACTTGGTCAAAGTCAAGTTTTTTTTAGAGAAACATTATCAATCTCGGTGTTACTAATTTTGCCACATTAAACATAAATCGGCTCTACATGAGCACGGATATTAGAGAAAACTCCTGCACATGCTTAAATTAAATAGCCTAATCGAAATTATTTAGTTTAAGAAACAAAACTTGTTCATGAATATTTCTTAAGACATTTTGTCAAACACTTTTCATGCACTCCTTAAATAACATAAAGCCTCATAAAAAAAGCTCGAACTATCAACGTAGTATCAAATTCTCTTCAAATATAATATGTGAATATAGATCTTATAAACCATAAGAAAAAAAAAATGTCACAAGAAGAAGGAAATAAAAACAATCAAGCAAAAATAAAAATAAAGATATGGATGTTACTTGAATGAACCAAACAAAACCTGTGTTACCACAAAGGAGACACCTTAAAATTGATATTATCTCAAAAGACCTTCAAATCAACCTGTCAAAAATGAACGCTATTTATCACAAGAAGAAAAACTAAGCAAGTGTAATAATGACGTTAATATATTAAAAAAAGAGAGTGACAGTAGAGATGAAAGATGAATATGCCCAATAGACCGAACAAATTTTGATATGTAATCAAGTGAATTTTAAACAGCTAATACACTTTCCTTAAGTTAAAAGCTTAAATTACGGGAGAAGTTTTGACCTTCTTTATAATGTAGTAAATTGTATTAATTGTAAATTAAAGATCCTTGTTGATGCGGCTTTCATGACGTGGCTTAAATGACATGGCATATATGTCAACATAGATTAAATGACATAGCAAAAATTTAAATAAACTTCTTTTATTATATATATAGATATAGATAGATTACTTTTAAAGACATAATATTCAGTATTAATACAGAATAATTTTTTTGTCAAAATTCCGTGAATGCACAGATATTATAACTACTAGTATATATATGATTAGTTATCTTATGATGTTAAAATTAAGAAGTTGTATGAATGCATGCATAAAGATGAGTAAATTTCATGTGATATGTTCATATCTTGTCTACATCATTTAGTTATGCTATTCAATGATGTTTTTCAACCATTGATATGAGTTAACGATTTTTTTTTTTGTAAAATAGCAAATTGAGTATTATTATTAAATGTCTTTTTGATTACACAAGTATTGAAATAGTAATCATAACTTATCATGTAACACTCCCTTGTAGTTAGAACGAATGATTTTTAGACGTACAAATTTGATAAAATGTTGAAATCATCTTCTTGCTTTTCGTCTTCTTTTTAGTTTTGCACTTCTTCTTTTGCACGGGGTAGAGAATTATTAGGCGGCAAAGTTATATATTGCTTGACACCTTCCTCCTTTTGTGATGTTTTATAATTTTTTTACGTCATAACATGCTTTGCAGTAGTGGCAAACTTTTGAGCAACTATTTTCGAATACAAAAATGATCTCCATTGTTTAAACAAAGCATTATGTGGATGCATCAAATTAGTTCTTTAGTGGCTAAATCACCATAATATTTGGGTGTGTTTATTTTTGGTAAAACATTTTTACACCCGGTGAATATATTACTTCAAAAAAACGTTCAAGTATATAGGATGTGGGTGAATCCCGCTTCTCAGCCCGTTACATAAGCGGTAAAGCTAATATAACAAGACATTACTATTAATATAAAAAAATAAACATACGACTACCCACTAGAATACATATGACTTAAACCAAACAGAAACTGACGTCTAATTTGACCACAGAGATTTATATCAAGCGCATCACATAATGTCAGTTGCTCTTCAGTTAAATATTATGGATCTTCATAATAATCCTCCTTCCAACGCTTATATAAGCTCTTGTTCCCAATACCACTTTCACCTTTCAAATTTTAATTTTGAAGCTATGAAGTTAGCAGTTTCGTCATATACGTCACGTCACTATCACTTTCTTCAAGAACCTTATTAATCGACTTCCCACTCTTATAAATCTGTCTTGATTAATTTTCAAGTTCCGAGCAAAATTATATATATATACTAAAACACATTGCGGTTCACTGTAGCTACAGTGTACACGCACTTTTCAGTTTTGCCACTTTTAGCCCCTGAGGTTACTGCTCAATTGCAAAGTTAGTCCTTAACGTCTGTTAACTAACAGTCGAGGATTAAATTTGAAACGGAACAATAACTTGAGGGGCTATTTCTGTGCAAATATTAAGCAAAAACAGCCCCTGAGGTTACCCTTTTTTTTCACCGTTAGTCCCAAAGGACTAACGTTGCAACAGCCCGCCAATTTCAAGGACTGAAAACGAAAATATTACTGCTACAGTGCGTAACAGTGCAACACAGTACCTGCTACAGTACACATCCAGTTTTGAATAGTGCATGCACTGTTCATTCGTAATTTACACTTTTAGTCCCTCAAATTAGCTTCAAATCGTACCGTTAGTCCCCCGTTATCGACCTTTTGCAAATTTCGTCCTTAATAACAAAAAAATATATATATACAGTCCTAAAAAAAAAAAAAAAAAAAAAAAAAACTTTAGCAAATTCATTCCCGTAAATAAAATAATCGAGGGCAACGCACTCCCGCCGCAACGAGCGGGTTAACCCGCTAGTTTAATCCAAAGACAATTAGGCCAGCCCCCAATCCTAAGTAACCTTACAAATGCTACTTCAGTCCAAAAATAGGTCAAGTCTATGATACTAGGCCTGGCCCAATGTTGATCCCAGTCCGATTAAAAGCCCATAGAAA
The DNA here is from genome assembly GCA_019973895.1 of Chrysanthemum seticuspe. NCBI lineage: Eukaryota > Viridiplantae > Streptophyta > Magnoliopsida > Asterales > Asteraceae > Chrysanthemum > Chrysanthemum seticuspe. The sequence continues at coordinate 223,700,993 of BPTQ01000002.1, forward strand.
AGCCCAGATGGCACGGTCTAGTTAAAGTCTTTCAGAGAGATCAAATCTCCTTGCACTTACTAATTTACTAATTTACCATGCAAAGTGTATTGTAAATCAATTGCATGAGCTTAACATCGTTGTATAATATATGTCGGGTACTTAATTGCTGAAATTACTTTGATGAAACAACCATTATATAGTTCTTTCTCGAACTCCTTGTTAAGCAAATATATAAATTACGATTAGCAAGAAGCTAAGAGTTACAACGACCTTAAAACTACGATTTCTAAAAAAATACCCTACCATACAAATTACAACAACACAAACAAAACTCCCGGCCCTCTATAATTTCAAACTCCTTGTTAAGTAGGTTGCAATATTGGTCATGTGAAATAGTATGACTTGTTACATAAGAGAATTTACACAAGTATAGCACTATAGGGTGTTATGGCCGTATTAAGTACTAGTATATCTGTATGTAATTATGCAGGTTTCCACCTCTTTTTTAAGACGATCAAGGGACTCAAGGCGAACGGAATTTAATTAAGTATGTAGAAAACTTCCTTTAGATATACACATAACACATGGAACTCCTTACACAGTACGTCAATGGCTAAAACATGTGAAATGCTGTAAGATTCTAAAGGGTATTCAACTCCTAAGCCTCGTTAACTTAGGGCATGACGAAGTATTTAATTTTGATCATCAGAATCTCATTACAAGCATTGTCAACGACCTCTTGAAGTTGACGCTTCGAGACAACTTGCAAGCGAAAAATGGCGATTCTACTCAACAATAGCATTTAGTCGAGGCTCAATAGATCGACCAGAACAAGTGGAAAAGACGGTTGACTGGTTAGGTCGAGTTGTTGGTACCAGTTTAACATGTAGTGTGAGATGGATTTCAACACAAGAATGGGTCCATCATGTCACTTTGTCCCCTCTTAACACAAATATGTACAAATATTAATTCTCCAAATTGGTCGCTTTGGCCCTATTTTCTTCATTTCACCGACATACGTCCCACTATCTCGTATTTTCTATTTGTCTTACTTTTGACAATATAGGAATATTTTGGGATAAATTTAGAGAATAGTATTACTTTTATGTGTTATTGTCTTTATCTAAAGTATTTCTAATCGTAATGAAATAAATATTTGTCTATATGTTGACTAATGTAAATTACAAGAAGTTAACTGAAAGTCAGGCTTTGTAAATTGAGAAATGCATGATATATATTTCTTTACCGCAAGCAAACGATGCCCAAAACGTTCAACGAATGATATTTAGTTACAAATTTATTCATTGGGGCGGTTCATTCTATAACAAATATGATTAAATGCTTCAGCAACTATATCAGCATGTATCTTTCATGATTATGCCTCACGTGATTTGAAAGAAGAACCCGAAAACGAAATATGGGAATGGGCAAACATGGAGAGTCATGTGATGATGTGAATTTTAGGAATGTAACACATGGATATGATATGGTGGACCAACTTTTTAATGCTCTCATATGTTTGTGTTTTGTTTTCAGATATTTTTAACAGAGCGGTTTTATTTTTTCTTTCTCTGTTAATTTGATCGTCTGTTGTAAATATTGTCTTTCATAATAACATGCAAGAATTGATTAATTAGCTGTTTTTTTCTCCCTTTTCTTGAACGGAAAGGAAATCTATTGCAAAATATAAAACAATATACCAAAATTACATGAATGATAAGATACAGATGAAGTCTGTGTTGACAATACATTCCTGGAAGAAATCAGAAAATCAACAACAATAATAGATTTACAAACTTCAAAATAAGAAAGTAAAAGATAAACCTTATTTACGCCGATTTTAAATTTAAACGGGCCAAAGTTTAAACGTTAATTACTTGTCGTGTTCTGCATGAAATGGTGCAAGTTGATAGTTTTGTCGTTTAGTAAATATGCCATTGCTAGCTTAATTAGTTAAGCATCCATTATACATGTCACCCATAAGTAACGTGGGGATGTCTGTAAACTCGTATATGCAAGGACCAAAAACCGTGAAACATGTCAAGTATACACATACACTATTTTATGAGGACGATCATGTTATAAAATGGATTTGAAAGCAAAGAAAACAATATGATCGACAAGATACAAATATATCCATGGGGTACAAAAAAACTTGCTTCTTCGTGGGTGCACAAGATGAAACCAGACCACCAATTAAAGAACACAATGAGGTGTCTATCACTTGTTCTCTACCTGAACTTTTTTTTAAAGAAAGACAGACAGTAACACAAAAGGAGAAGCAAAGATCTGGTTTGTAAACAAAAAGCTAAGAATGTCTTGCCTGTAAATCTTGGATCGGTTTCCCCACTCACAACCACTAATGCCACCATACTATATATATATACTTCGTATGCTTTACTTCTATGAAATATTATATTAGCTCATTTTGAACTTTAGTAAGCCAGAATCTTTTGGTTACATATTATTTTAGAGAAAGTTACAAAATACCTGTTTTTACAACCACTTTTCATGAAATACATACTCTTTGAAAAAAAAAAAAAAAAAAAAAAAAAAAAAAAAAAAAAAAACATGAAATCGGCAAAATTTGAGGAACGTATACGAAATTTCAAATATTCACAAGGTTTTGTTGCAAAACTAATCCCTTGCGAATTTATTTTGCGAAATTGGTCCCCGCGATGTTTTTGCGAAAATAGTCTTTGTGTGATATTTTTTGTAAGTCATAATTTCATGTTTATCCTTGTAAATTTCAAAAATTACATGTATATCCTTTTTATCAGTTTTTGATGCATAAAATACAATGCTTTTAATGCATCAAAATGATATATATGTAATATTTGAATTTTGCAAGGATATATATGTAAATGCCCATTGGTCCTTATGTGCTTTTAATATTTTGTTGTTGATATTTTATAGAATATATATGTATACAACAAAAGGTTTACTCACACATGAAACAATTATAACATGACACATTTTATCTTTAACTATATCTGCCAACATGTTTCACTTTTATAGTGAAAAGAAAAGTGTAAAATGACGTTATGTAATTATTTTTTTAGAGACACTGAAAAAATTAACCATTTTGTTTCTTTAGTAATTAACTTCTTATCAAACATTTAAAAAAGTTACATAACGATTAATTTTGCATAAAATATCACACAGGGACAAATTTTTTTGGTGAAAATGGTGAACTTGTATTATCACAAATAAACCAGTAAATACAAAAAGCAGTATTAAGCCTGATAAGACATGCCTTATACAGACTCAAACAGCCAGAATCAGTGAAATACAATAGTTATACAAGCTGACTGCAGTAGGTATATTCTTTCACCATTCTTCTAGACTAGTAATTGCATTAGTGATAGCAATTTCTAGCTCTAGGACTCTATGAAGAAACCCCAATCATGACTACATTTCCATCATACAAACACTTTACATGTGCTCACACTCAGAGCCACAAAGGCTGTTATATGTGGCATCATCATGATTAGGTAAAAGTTCAGTTCCATTGAGTATCAACACATTAAGCTACATTTCCATCATACAACAATTAAATGCAACAGTCAATGCAGTTTCAATCCTCACATGAATGTGTGCATAGAATTGCCACATATGGCATCACTTGAATGATAGGAGGGACCCAAGGATACTTCCCCACCATGACTACATTTCCCATTACCAGCCCAAAAGCACTCACTTAGACACTTAAGGACTGAACAAGCATCATCAAAAGTAGCACCACCAATTCTTACCCATTTTGCAGGAAACTACCTTATGGTCTTACTAACTCAATGCTAAGCAAGATCAACATTCAAGCTGATATCCAGGTTCAACCACACATGAAAAGCTGAATGTGATGTCATTAAGATAAAGATTTCAGACCAAGATATTAGCCCTCTGCATAACCCATCGCATAATTCAACACCACAATTCCACACTCATTATCCAAACACTCTTTTTCCATTGACAACTATTGTTCCATTAGCTACCATTTGCAAAACATCTTCCAAACACACCTTATTCAGCTATATCTTTCTCAATCTCTTATAGACTGAAAACCTCTCTCACATTGGGAGAATTCATTACTTACAAGCTTGTCAATTTTAGTTTAACAGTATCTCCAATGGCTTTCCATAAGGTATCCATACTCTCTTCCCCATCTGAAATAATCTCATATTTCTTTCTTGCCATAAGAAATACACACTGGAAACATAAAAAATTATCTTGCAATCATCATATGTTCCTCTTATTAGGCAATGCAACTAGTTCTTCTAACACCATCTTCTAACTGTTTGCCAAACACTTGATCCTGCTAATTTCGTTAGCTTTCTTCCAAACATTAACATAGTATTTGCAGTTAAAGAAGAGATGATCATGACTGTCATTAACTTCTCCACACAAAACACAACTCATACTTTTGTTAGGATCCCATTTAAGGATCCTATCTTGTGTGGCAAATTTTCTTGAATCGGCAGCCAGAGGATAAATGCATGCCTGGGAATAAATTTAGAGAGCCCTACCACGTTACACCATACCACTTTTTCTTCTTTATTCCTTATGTCTTTCCATACTCTATTAATACTGAACTTCCCAAGGTTCTTATTATTTCTCATCCACTTTACATCATCTGCTATGTTATTGTCTAAGCAGGGAACTTTAATTTGATTAAATATACTATTTTGTTCCCTCCATTCATCAGGAAACCTTAGGGCACCATTCTCCACCATGTTCATCACAGTTGTATCATTAGACAGTTCTGCATAAAAGACTTGTCTTCTTGTAACAATGTTGGATAAAGGACCAATCTCATTCCAGGTCTCATGCTATATGTTTGTAGATTTTTCATTACCCAAACAATGTCATATATGAGGCCTCATATATTCTCTTAATTCCATTAACATCCTTCACCCCCAACTTGCATTACTAACAATAGGAATTTCTTAAATACTTCTCCCTTTAAGCCTATAAATGTTTATCCACTTCATCCATAGGAAGTCTTTTTTGCATGCCACATTTCATAAGTTCTTTACCATTAAAATAGTATTCCATTTTTCAAGTGGTTCGAATCCTAGACCATCACATTGCTTTAGCTTGCACACATTTTTCCAAGAAATCTTAGTCTTCGCCTTTATCTCCTCTCCTTGACTCCATAGGAAATCTTTCAAAATTCTATCAATATTATTGACCACTTCCTTTGGAAGGAAAAAAGACAGAAGACCAATAAGTTTTCATTGGTGATAAAATGGATGCAATCAGCTACATTCTTCCAGCCCAAGACAAATATTTATTCTTCCAATCACTGATTTTGCCCCTCACCCTTTCAATGAGACTCTTACAATCTGTAACACTTAGCCTCCTTGTCACCAAAGGCACCCCCAAGTACATTACGCAACTTTCCCATTGAAAATGGAACAATTGCTAGGATCTCCTGTGGAAAACTAGAAGGGGGGGTTGAATAGTTTTGCCGATTTTAAGTTGATTTCAAAAACTTTAGATCCGATATTATGTGAAATCGTATGGATGTTGAGAACGTATAGATCTAATGATAGTGCACGCAAATAAATAAAGATAAGGGATAGAAATGACACAACCGATTTATAGTGGTTCAGCTACAAGGACACCTTCCTTGCCCTACTCCACTCCCCGAGTCACCTACTCGAGAGTTCAAGCACTATGTCAACAAACTCCTTCTCTTGGCGGAGAAGCCTTCACAACGTTGCTTACACTTTATCTGGTACAAAGCTAAATACCGAGTCCGTAGCACGGTGGACCAAACCAACACAACTATTACACAACAAATATGTGAAATATCAAATACAAGATCTTCGCTACAGAAATCTTGCGGAGTGACAAATCAATCAAGGACCCCTTGCTTGGATGACTTGTAGAATGCTCGTGATCTCGCCTTAGAGAAGGACCTATATGAGGATCACAAATAGAAAGAAAGAAGAACAACTCTCTAGATCAAGTGATCTATATGTTAGAAGAGAATGAGAGTGTATATGAGATTTAGTAAGAAGAGGGGTGAGTTAGAATGAAGAAATGACTCTCTATTTATAGGCAAATTTCCTCACTGTTCCCACGGATCCCTTCCACTTGGGATCCGGCTAGCACAAAGCTAGGGATCCGTGGAACGCTCCTCTTTGCCCATGGGTTTTTTGGTTATGGGTCATGGGTTGGTCCATGGGTTATATCTAGATTCAATGTATCTAAGTATATATTGTATCAAGTCTCTTTGGGTATGGGTTAAGATCCATGGGTTACGATTTTTACCCATCCTAATTAACTATTACAACAAATGCTTTGATTACTACATTTTTGTATTTAAAAGATTATATGTAAATGCTTTACAAAAATAACATGTATCCTTATAATTATACTTAAGACAACATTATATATGTTATCAACAAAACACAAAGAGATCGCAAAATATTAATAAACGTTTTTACGGTTTATTTGTATTAACAATCTCCCCCTTTTTGTTGATGACAAAATATAATGTTATGATGAGTAAAACTTAAGAATAGATGTAAGTTTTGAAAGATCCTAAGTTTTACTTCTTCTCCCCCTTTTTGTCGAAACAAAAAGTTAACCCTTGGAGGAAAAAGTAGTCTACGTATTTCTTACTCCCCCTTGACGGTAGCTCCCCCTAGTTTGGGGCGTCAAGAAAAGAAAAAAAATCCTACAAAAAAGAGTTAGTAACATGCTTAAATGATCTTGTGGTTGTCGAGAATCAAGATAGGGAGCCAAGGTATGTAAACAAGGCCTTGTAATAAAACGACAAATTGTAGTGGTAGTTAAGCCACTTACAAGCATGTAAAAATAAGAACAAGACTTGTTCTTGAAAATGACAAAAAAAAAAAAAATTATAATATTAAAAGTGAAAAATAGTAGTAGAGATTCCTTCCATGCTTGCATAAGGTTATGGATGGAGGTTTTGATGAGTGATGGTATTGATGCGATCAAGGATGAGGTTGAGTATGAAACGCATTTCTTCCCTAACTTCTATTGCAATTTCCCTAGTGGATTGGCAATGTTCACAATGTAAATGATGTGGGTAATGAGTGCGGAAGTTTTCCGGGTTGTTTTGATTTGAGTTATGCGGAAGTTGTGGTGGAAATATAGGAAAATATGGATCAAAATCCGGAATGTTTGTACGTGGTGATGGAAAAGAACCTAGATGTTCTTGTAATGTGATGGGAGCTAGAGGTGGTGATTTTTCAAGATCTTGAAAAATAGTATTTGGTGATGTGAGGGGTGTTGAAAAGACTATTTCTTTTTCTTTAGGTTGGGTAGATCTTGTTGGAGTCCTAAGGAGTTCCAAAAGAGTTATTTTAGGTGGTGATGAAGTTGGTGTACTTGTTGGTGATGAGGGTGGTGCTATAATGGAAGCATCTTGTGGTGAGTTATTTGTTGAGGATGAATCATTTGAGGTTGGTTTTGCTAAACAACAAGATCGGATACTAATCCGTGCGGATATCCTAGCATTTGATTGTGGTATTTTGGATGGTGGAAGTACAAAGGTTTGGATATCATGATTGTTTGTACTAGATGATTCTCCTAAAGGGTTTTTGGATGACATGATGAAGTGTGTTTGTGAGAAGGAGATGGAGTATGCAAGCATTTTGGGAGTTATATATATAGAAAAACAACACATTGTAATGAATGCTTGACACAAAATGTGGATTAAAATCTAATGATTAGATATGAATTCAAGGCATGTGATCATGAGAACACAAGCATTAAAGAGCATACTCCCAAAAATGAAGCAAATGTGGATTTTTCATCCAAAGTGACAAAAATAGAAGTTGAAAACATCTTCTGTTTACACGGATCCCACGGATCCTTCCCTTGAGGGATCCGTCCAGCATGAAGGCTGGGATCCGTGGGTCTGGTGACTCAGGCAGCACAAAATTTTTCTTTTTGAAAACATTTTTGCCTATTGTGTGCCTATATGCAAACTATTTGGAGTTGCGGTTTTCTCGACCTCTAAAAAGGAAAAGAAAATAACTAGAGAAAAATAAATCCTAATTGAGATAACCCGACAACAAACATTTGGTACATAAGTACGTAACATTGTGTTATCAATGCTCCTAATTCATTTTTGCTTAAATGAATGTACCCGAAAACACATATTAGTTATATGTTCCCTTTAGCATTCAAAAGACATGAGATGCAATGAAAACGGGTTTTTACTTTGTATTAATAATGAAAAAAAATGATTTGTCCTAGACGTGAGAAATTGCTTTTGTGAAATTGATACGGGAAAATATCATTCCTTTTAGAAAACATTTTGAAAGGAGATTTTCTTTTAAAAAAATGTGTATGTAGTTATGTGAAAGAAGAAAAATAAATTATAAATGGAAGACTTATCTTGGGTTTTGAAAATTCCCGTATTGTTTGTGAGTTGTGCGTGAAATAGAAATCCTAGACTCTGAAAGAAGAAGGCTGTTGTTTACATACCTTGTAGATTCAATTAAGTTATGACGTTTGTTCCATTAGGCCAAGACCAAGACGAAGTAGGTTGAATTGTTCCCGCTTCAACGGTTTGGTGAGGACGTCGGCTATGTTGTCTTCAGATGCAACCTTCTCAATAGAGATGTTCCCCTTTTGAACATTGTCTCTTAGGAAGTTATGACGAATCTCTATATGCTTTGTGCGAGAATGTAATACCGGATTCTTGCTTAAGTCGATTTGTCACACCCCCAAATTACCTGTTTTGCAGCAGAATGGAATTCCTGGGGATTGATTGTCATAGCATCACAATCACAGTTATATTGAACGACCTAAAGTGTCGTTTAAAAACACACCGTTTGATATTTTAATTAAAACATTCAGAGTTACAAGATAGGTCCCAAAAGTTGATAAAGTTTGCGGAAAATATTGTTATTACAAGCCAAACGATGTTTAGAAAATGCCATAATATACAATGAGACGCGTCGACGCCGCGACTCTATGAGGTTCCTTAATCGTGCCATGATGCGAATGTCTTAGTTACCTGAAAATACATTGCTAAAACGGTCAACAATAATGTTGGTGAGAAATCATAGGTTTATGAAAATGATTTATACGACTACACAAGTATAGACCAGGTATGACAATCATGCCACACAAAAATGTTACAATTGCTATAAGTCCATGACACCGAAACTAGACTGATCATGATGTTCGCCCCAACAGAGTGTTTGCCAAACAACTCAAATAATGATATTAAATGAAATGCATCCGTTTAAACCAGTTGGAATCCACCAACCCGGATGGAGGAGTCACCCTCGATAGATCTATCCACTCACCCTCGCTTCTATGAAATTAACGGTTCATGTTATATAATGGGGACATTCAATTGGCATGAGGTAACTTAAGCAATGTAATGAATTTGATATACTTGGTATCGTAATAAAAATGATGTGCAATGTATTCTCCCCCGCAAGTTTGAAAATAAGTATAAACATGTACAACGGGGCTATGAAAACTCACTTGATGAATTGATGCGATGACAAAAGTGAGTACACCGAAATGTAACGTGAATCTCGAAACTGACCTAAAATGAATGATATGATATGTAATAAGTTATGATGTAATGTTATGCATGCAATTCGGATGATATCTATACCACTTTAGAATTTTTGAAAATAAACCTTTTCGTCAAAAAAAAAAATAATCTATTAACGTCTTGACCATTTTTAAATTACCTTACATGTATTTATGTTGAAATGATATCCGACGATAATCATTTAGTGATTTATTAAGAGATTATAACTTTTTGTCGTAAAATAATGTCGTTGAAATTTCCATGAAAGTGACTAAAAGGGCCTCTAAAAACTAGTCGTAAAATGGTGCACGTCGAGCGTTAGGAAACGAACTCAACTGTTTTGGGAAGCTCGTATCATTATCTAAAAGTTTTAGTGTTTAAGTTTCCTTCCTAGAGGTCTCAATCACAAAGAAAAATATAGGTTAAGTATGGTACTTTAGTCCAAAGTATAGTTTAAAGATGGTTTTCGGCCAAGTTTGAGTGATCGTATTTAATTCATTACAACTCTGCTAGACAAACGGTCGGACATTTTGGAAAATATGCTTGGCGAACTTACTTTTATTAGAAGACATCACTTTATAAAAAGTCCTACATCATTGTTAAAAACGACCTCCAACATGGTCTCTAGTTTTGCCGCAATACTTGTCTATTAGAAATAATATAGTTTTTCTTATATAATAAAATTACGGCAACTTTGTGAAAACGTGTATAATTTAATCGTTACAAGTCCGTTTTCTACGTTTTATATGTCCTTAGCTTCGTATCAAAGTATACTAACATATATTTGACAAGTCGACATAATTTATAACACCTAAGTTTCATTTTTGACTCGTACAAAATAAACAATACATGCTGAGATTTCCAGAAAATTATAGTTTTCGTCGCCAACTTGAAAAAATCATAACTTCTTCGTTATAGCTCCGTTTTAATCCGTTTAAGCGTCCACGTTTTCGTTTTAAAGTGTATTTTCTAAATCTCTAGGCCAAATTTTTTTTATCTACTGTCGAAAATTCCAGATTTTAAAAATAAGGACAGACCCTTTTGCAAACTTGTCGAAATGAGTTTTTCTCGCGCCAAACCTATTCTAACCCATTCAAAACAACTCCGAAGCTATTCTAATCCTACCATACACCTTCTTAGGGTGTCATAGTTTCCTAGACATCACCAAAAATAATATATTACAAGGAATAATTATAGGATGACTTATATATACATAACTCTTAAAATCAATGTAAAAGTGGTATAAACCTCATGAGACTTGCATGTTTTCTCAATAATGATGAAATGAATATGAAATATGATCATGAATATGAAAAGCTTACAAGTAACTTGATGAGGTTTATGAGAACAAAGGATTTTTGCTAATCACCCAAGGTTTATATTGCAAAACCTTAACAAGAGTGATACTAGAGTATGTATAACTTGATTAGAAAAAAAAATATGGTCTCCTTCTTGGTTCCTTATGGTTGCCGGTTTTGGAGAGGAAGAGAGAAAGGAATGCTTTGATCTTTTTACTTTGTGTAATAATGAAGTGAAATGTTTAGTTTAATTTGTATAATACATGTACACTAGTAGATATTTAGCAAGAGTACATGACACACCCAAATGACTCACCCCCTTGTCGACAAGGGGGTGTTATCATTTACTTTCATATATATATATTTTTTTAAATATGTATAAGTATAATTAAATGTGTAATTTGAAGACTTGTGGTAAGTTGTGTACACATTTGAATATTTAGGGTAGTGTTAGATGAAAATAAATTTTAACGGGTCAAGATAAAATATATTTAGGTCATAAAAGTTATAAAAATACATTTCTTACAAAATTTGAGTGAAATAATAATAATCGTGTAGAATTTAAGAAAACCGTCGTAATTATATAAATATAACAATTTATATACAAAATAAATTTAAAACATTGGGTAAACTCATAATATTATTTTATAAACTTAATATGAGTATAAAAATATATCGGGATAATTTTTGGTAGTAACGGATCAATTGTTCAAAATAATTAATTACGCGATAACGTTTATTTAATATGAGATTTTATACGTTTAATGTAAAATGCAAAACCATGCATGAACTAATATGATGACAATGATGTTAATGAAATGTAGACTAAATTTAGTCTATATGAAATGCCCTTGATGATATGATCATGAATTCACAGCTAAACCATTAAGGTTACGCGAATTTGATACTCGTAAACCTAGTTTACGATAAATGATAAATGATGAAGCATGAATAATGTTTTGAGAATGACCTGAAAATACGAGTTGTCACATTCGCCCATCCAAAAAGGAATTCAATCTCTGAATTCAGTCCTTGTTGGGTCCTACGGTGTTGTCGGTGAAAAGATGAGGATATTTGAGGCGCATCTGGTCTTCCCGTTCCCAAGTAAACTCAGGACCTCTTCGAGAATTCCAGCGAACCTTCACGATAGGAATACGACTTTGTTTCAACTGCTTGACCTCGCGGTCCATGATTTCTACTGGTTCCTCCACGAAATTTAGTTTATCGTCGAGTTGAATTTCTTCCAATGGAATAACGAGTGATTCGTCCGAAAGACATTTTTTCAGGTTTGAAACGTAAAACGTGTTGTGTACGTGACCAAGTTCTGATGGTAGATCTAGTCGATAAGCTACAGGGGCGACTCTGATCAAAATTTTGAATGGCCCAATGTACCTCGGGTTCAACTTCCCGCGTTTTCCAAATCGTACCACGCCTTTCCAAGGCGATACTTTCAACATCACTTTGTCGCCAACTTGAAATTCCAATGGTTTGCGTCTAACATCTGCGTAACTTTTCTGTCGGCTTCTGGCAGTTCTGAGTCTATCTCGGATTTGAACTATCTTTTCTGTTGTTTCCCGTACCATTTCTGGACCAGTGAGTTGTGCGTCTCCAACCTCGGCCCAACAAACAGGTGATCGACACTTTCGACCATAGAGTGCTTCGAATGGTGCCGCTTTTATACTGGTGTGATAACTATTGTTGTACGAGAATTCTATCAATGGCAAATGGTTAGCCCAACCATTTCCAAAATCAATCACGCATGCTCTCAGCATATCTTCTAATGTTTGAATTGTCCTTTCACTTTGACCATCGGTTTGTGGATGATATGCTGTGCTCATCTCCAATTTGGTTCCAAATGAATCTTGTAATGATTTCCAGAAGTTTGAAGTGAATCGACTATCTCTGTCGGAAATGATAGAAATTGGTGCTCCGTGCCTCGAGACTATTTCCTTGACATAAAGTCTAGTGAGTTGTTCCATGGAATAAGTCTCTCTAATTGGTATGAAATGGGCTGATTTGGTAAGACGATCAACGATTACCCATATAGCATCGTAACCTCCCGATGTCTTAGGAAGTTTCGTAACAAAGTTCATTGTAATGCGTTCCCATTTCCATTATGGAATTTCAGGTTGTTGGAGTAATCCTGAAGGTTTCTGATATTCGACTTTTACCTTAGAGCAAGTAAGGCATCTACTAACGTACGTGGCAATTTCCGCTTTCATGTTCGGCCACCAATAAAGTTTCTTGAGATCCTGATACATCTTATCAGAACCTGGGTGAATAGAATACTTTGACTTATGCGACTCATGCATAATCAATTCTCGTATCCCGCCATAAAATGGTACCCACATTCTATCCTTGAAGCATAATACTCCATCTGCTCTCTTTACAAAGCCATTTGCATTTTCGGGCATACCATAAAGCTTTTCACTTGGTCGGTTTTCCTCCTTAAGTTCCTCGATCTGCGCCTCAAGTATTTTTGATGGTAAAGGTGAACTGATCGTCATTCCTGATGATCTGACTCTTAAAGGTTTGGGTCTTTCTTTCCGACTAAGAGCATCAGCCACAACATTGGCTTTTCCCGGGTGATACTTGATTTCACAATCATAATCGCTGAGTAATTCCAACCAACGACGTTGCCTCATGTTAAGTTCCTTCTGATCAAGAACATATTGTAAACTCTTGTGGTCCGTAAACACTGTGCACTTTGTACCGTAAAGGTAGTGTCTCCAAATTTTGAGTGCAAAGACTACGGCCCCCAACTCAAGATCATGAGTGGTGTAATTCTTCTCATGGACCTTAAGTTGTCGAGAAGCATAAGCTATCACCTTCTTGTTTTGCATTAATACAGCTCCAAGCCCTTTATGTGAAGCATCGCAGTATACTACGAAGTTCTCAATTCCTTCGGGTAGTGCCAAAATTGGCGCACTGCAAAGCTTTTGCTTCAACAACTGAAAAGCAGCTTCTTGTTTATTTCCCCATTCATACTTCTTGTTTTTCTGTGTCAACTTAGTCAAAGCTTTAGCTATCTTTGAAAAACCTTCGATGAATCTTCGGTAATGCCCGACAAGTCCTGGAAATTGTCGGATTTCTGTAGGATTTGTTGGAGTAGCCTAATCTTTTACGGCTTCAATCTTTGCAGGGTCTACTTGTAATCCTTGACTATCAATGACATGACCAAGAAATTGTACTTTACGGTTCCAAAAATCACACTTCGAAAATTTGGCATACAACTTCTCATTCTTGAGTAGTCCTAAAATCGTTCTTAAATGCCCTTCGTGCTCTTCTTTGCTCTTTGAGTAAATCAATATGTCGTCAATAAACACTATAACAAACTTGTCCAAATACGGTTTACATACCCTATTCATGAGATCCATGAATACTGCGGGTGCATTAGTTAATCCGAACGACATTACTTGAAACTCATAATGTCCATAACGTGTTCTAAACGCTGTTTTCGGGATATCCTCCTCCCGCACTCTAAGTTGATGGTAACCTGACCTTAGATCAATCTTTGAGTAGATACTAGAGCCTTGCAACTGATCGAACAAGTCGTCGATTCTGGGGAGTGGGTAACGGTTCTTCACCGTTAACTTGTTCAGCTCTCTATAATCTATACACATTCTGAAGGATCCATCTTTCTTCTTCACAAATAAGACCGGTGCTCCCCAAGGCGAGGAACTCGGCCTAATGAATCCTTTGTCTAAAAGTTCTTGCAACTGGTTAGACAACTCTTGCATCTCTGATGGTGCTAATCGGTAAGGTGCTCGCGCAATTGGTGCAGCTCCGGGCACTAAGTCAATATGAAATTCTACTTGACGTGCCGATGGAAGTCCTGGTAAGTCTTCAGGAAAGACTTCAGGAAATTCTCGAGCAATCGGTACATCCTCAAGTCGCTTCTCCTCCGACTTCTTCTCGGTTATATGTGCTAAGAAAGCAAAACAACCTTTCTTTATGTACTTCTCCGTTTTGATGCATGATATAATACTGAGTCTAGTTCCACTTCGTTCCCCACGAATGATCAAAGTTTCGCCGTTATAAGGAAGATGAACAACTTTTTCATCACAAATGATTCTTGCACGATGTTTGGATAACCAATCCATACCGATGATGACGTCGAAACTACCAAGTTCTACAGGCATAAGGTCTATATTGAAGGGATGATTTAGAAAATTGAGTGTACAACCACGGACAATGGTGTCAGTGCTAATTAAGTTACCATTAGCTAATTCAATGTTGTATGATGTGTCTAATGTGGTTGGTTTGATATTGAGTAAAGGTGCAAATATAGTGGACACAAAACTTTTATCGGCTCCCGAATCAAATAAAACTGATGCATAACGATTATTGATAAGGAACGTACCCGTGACAACATTCGGGTCCTCCCTAGCTTCTCCACCTCCCATGACATAGGCTCTTCCTTGTGCCATTCCACCTTGATTCTTGTTTCCTTGATTCCTTCCTTTTTGACACTCAGTCTTGTAGTGTCCCCTTTCTCCACAACCAAAACATGTCACTTATTGTTTCTGATTTTCCCCCGTAGCTGGCATCTTGCATTCCCTAGTTTGATGTCCCACTTTCTTACAATTCCCACATGGATCTGGACAACGTCCCTGTTTGTGATGACTCAAACACCTCTCACATTTAGGCAAAATCCCCGTGTACCCCTTTTTCTCCGTTGGGCCTGCAACATAGGCCTTTGCAACCTCTTGTCTCTTAGGTGGTCGTTGAGTGACATTTCCACCTCTGTTGTTGTCCCACTTTCGTTTATTGTTGTTATTGTTGGTGTAATTGTTTCGGTTATTGTTGTAATTGAAGCGGTTGTTGGTATTGTTGTTGTTTCGGTTGGTGTTAGTGATGTTGCTTCTCTTTACTACTCGAGCCATGAGCTTTTGTGACACTCGAATTGATTCCTCAATCGTTTGTGGATCAAAAGACATCACGTCTCCTTGAATAACTTCGGGAAGTCCCCCAATGAAAGCCTCCAGTAGCTTCTCGTTATCCGAAACCATAGATGGGCATAACGCGGCTAATTCTTGAAACCTCCGAATGTAAGCATCAATGTCGTTCCCAATAGTTACCAGCTCATAGAATTCAGTCTCCAACTTTTTCACCTCCATACGCGGACAATACTTCCTTGTTAGCAAACTCTTGAATTGCTCCCATGTGATCTTGAAAGCATTTTCCATTCCCATCGGCTGAGCATATGAATTCCACCACGACATTTCCCCATCCAGTAGTGTACTCGTAGCAAACTTAACCTTGCTATCCTCCGGGCAATTACATAACAAAAACACGGACTCCATTTTCTCGAACCATCTAACCATGGCAGTTGCCCCTTCGGTACCCTTGAACTTAGTGGGATCTCCACTTTTGAAATCCTTATACGAACAGCTTCTAACCCCGGACCCTCCTGCAATACCTGCAGCAGCAGCAAGTCTAGCGGCCTCAGCAGTTGCCGCAGCCTCAGCAGCAGCCGCCACCGATGCTCTTTCAGTCCTTAAGGCATTGGCTATGCTATCGTTCACATACTTCTGCATAGCAGCTTGAGTCAATTCAGGTGTGGTTTTCTTTGGCGCCATTACTCTTCAAAACCATAAGATGAAACAATCATGAGAACTCGTAAGTAGAAACAAACATTACACATATATATCCACAACCACAACATGCATAATATAAATTAAATCACAACGGAACAACCACGAAATATCACAAGTATAATCACAACACACGTGGATAATATACATGAAAATTTCGGCCTACATGGACCGATATCATAGATAGTAAAACCATTCCTACATAGTAGAGTCAATACTTGATACATTTGTTTGTACAACAACCAAAAGACAACAAGTTCTTTAAACTATGTCACACACCTTGTGACTAGGATAACAGTAGTAAAACTATACATGATAAGAGTCTACACTAGGCACCTCCTGGTGCTCCGCCAGCTCGATCCTGAAGATCTCAGACCTGCGAAGTCAAACTCGCAATCAAACTCCTCAAATCGCTAATCTGACCCTTTGCGGTAACCATGCTCTCACGAACAAATGTCAACTCCTGTGCATGACGCTGAAGCTCGTCCTGGGCCATCTCGGCTCTATTATATAACTCAGGCATCTCCTGCCTCAACTCAACAATATGCCCCCTGTTCTCTAACTGTCTAGATTCTAAACCCTGGTGAGCCATATCAATCGAAACTCTACCTATCACGAGGCCTTCAACCTCCTCCTCAATGTTCTCCACTCGATCTAATGACATTTCCTCCAACTGTCCTAACAACCTATGAATCTGAACCTGTTGGCTATCTATGCGTGCCCCTAATGTCTCAGTGGAAGGCTGTCTAGCAGCAGCAGCCTTTGAGCTCTCACCTATCTCGAACCTAGCTGGTGGTTCGGGCTCTGTAGAGGGTGATGCAGGGATGTCAAAAACATGCTCGCTTTTTGAGCGGCAAGTCTAATGTAGGTATAGGTTCCCTAAGATAGTATGATGAAGATGATGATGATAATAGTGGTGATGGTGGGTGAATCAGGCCATGTGTAGGGCTAACAGGTGGTGTAGGTGCGACTTCGCCCTCCTCAAAGGGTCCGGTCTCAGTGTCAGTCACAATAAGTGGAAAGTCTGAAGTAGAGCCAATAGAAGATACAACTACTGTAACGCCCCGACCCGGCAAGGGTAAAGGAATCACAAATAATGGTGTCATATCAAAGCAAACATAAATATCCAAAAGAAGTCTTAGCATAAATACTGAAATAATTCAAGTCAACATGACTTCAATACATAGGTCCCAGCGGAAAAATAAACTCCAATAAAATATCAGAAATAGTAAGTCTTAAATGGCATCATAAGAACAAAGCTAAAAATCTCTAAGGTAAGTCCACTCAGCACTCATCCCAAAGCAAAACCCAGCTCCAATGCTTAGATACCTGCCGCGGAAGAAAAGAAATGCGGCTGAGCTTCAAAAGCTCAGTGAACAGATATACAAGCAAAGCGAATACG
The DNA here is from genome assembly GCA_019973895.1 of Chrysanthemum seticuspe. Taxonomy (NCBI): domain Eukaryota; kingdom Viridiplantae; phylum Streptophyta; class Magnoliopsida; order Asterales; family Asteraceae; genus Chrysanthemum; species Chrysanthemum seticuspe. The sequence goes on from BPTQ01000002.1 coordinate 223,718,807, forward strand.
AAACGAAACCAAATACGGAATATAGTGAACGAAAGATAGTAAAATCATAATCATTTTCAAAGTATAAATCAGAATTATCGAATAAGTTTTATAGTTAACTACCTCGAGCCCAGAAACAAATATCAGATCATAATCATATTCATATTCATATTCACACAAGGCAACATTTGTAGGGGATACCTACCAGAGTTATGAAGGACGTGCATGCACGCAGCATCAATCATCAGATAACATATAACATATAACAAATAACAGATAACAGATCTAGGATGCATCCATACGCCCCACAGACAGATATTGGTCATATAATATAACTTGAGCTCATAACAGATAACAGATAAGGGACGTGGCAGAACATCACTCTACTGCCCTAGAGTCATGTCAGAGGTGCATCACTGACACGGACATGGAACCCCCATGACTAGTTAATATTTGGCTCGGGTGTCAAACTATCTTAGGTCAAATCAGAATGTCAAAACTGACACAGATCATACTTTATCAGAAGATTAATCATATTTTCAAAATCAAAGTTTTCATATCATATAGTTCAAAATCAGATGTTTCATAACTCAAAAATCAGAGTTCAAATAAGCAACAGCTCAAACAAACAGAATGGGGTTCATAGCAAAGGCTTAGGAAACCCTAATATAAAAGCTAACGAAAAGAAAACGTTATAGGGAACCTTTACTGAAAAGGTCAGAATATCTGTACCTTATTCCAAAGCAAATGACCAAAAAGCAGAAATACGGAAAGCAAAGGATTACTCCTTCTTCACAGAACCTATACACATTAACGGTCGTACATGTTATTTATGATTCCATAATTGTCGAAATGATCTTTTAATATTTGGTGTTTATACTTAGTGTATTCAGTGATCTTAATACTTTAGAGTTTTATAATTAAATGAGACTTAAGTGTTTTATAAACAATATCGTAGATTAGGGTTCATTATGTCATTTATTAAAGTTTAGGGTTAAATGTGAAAAATAGTTTAAACGTCATAACTCACACATGAAATAACGAATTAATACCCTTAGCTTCAAACCCTAATCGACTCTCATTTATGTTCTAGGGATTTCTCATTCTTTTAATATCACATCAATGTGCATTTACTTTATATGTTACGTCATTTAATGACTCATTACTCTTGTTTATTTACTCAACACATTCATGTCTTAACCATACGTTACTTATACACATATTATACGTCAACTTTTATACCCATGCACGTTTATGATTTCTTGTGACAACCAAAGTTACTTATTATCCGGATTAGACACATCGACACACACATGCACAATAGTTTAGACTAGCTATAACCACGTACCATGTTTACATATCGACAAGCTTACTTGACTTATAAAACACACGCATGATATACGGTTCACAAACCAATTAGGGTTCGGCATGCATGGTTCGGTTCACATCTCAATCTAGGGTTTAGGTTTTACATGACCTTTTCTTATTAAACACACGTTCAAAACCCTCACATGGTTCGGCTTGTATTATAGGGTTCGGCCTCCATGTTTTTACGCAAACCTTAACTCTCTACGTACTTTACATATTCAAGTTTACATGTTTATACCTTGGCCGAATTACATATACATGGTTCGGTTATATATATATGTGGTTCGGTTCTTTTATCTCGACATACCTATGATCCGATTCAAATATACGTATTACATTACATGTTCTCTTAACATTACAAGGTTCAATTCATATGGTTTGTCTTTGTTGGTTTCATACGGCTCGACACAAAAGAAAAACACAAGCTCGACTAAAACAAACATGATACAATATATATTAACGTAAGGTGTAACAAAGGAAGACGAGAAAACATGTTATACCTTAGCTCGTTGAAACAAAAGTCTCGACACCAAAGGTTAGGGTTCGGCCGAATGGAACAAGGAAAGAAAAGAAGAGGCAAACAAAACTAGGGTTTCAATTTTGTGTAAATGTATTGTATTTATAGGGAAACAAATAGGTTAGTCTTGAGGTGGTGTGGGCTTCGGCCTGGGGTCTAACCGAACACACAAACCCACGCCCATAGGGCTCTCGGCTTGAGTCCATCCGAACAAAACAAACACGGCCCAAGTTGTTTACGCGAGACGTTAAATCATTCGTCGTACCATGTCGATTACGTACACATATTAGTTAAGTTTTATTTATTCATAAGTTAACTTTTATCTTCGTTAAATGATTATAAACGTATTTTACGTATTTTATAAATTTCGATTTCAAGGGTATTTTAGTCTTTATTTATGTTTTAGATTTTGAGGTTTTACAACTCTTCCCCTCTAAAAGAAGAATTTTCGTCCTCGAAAATTGAAATGAAACGAAACGAAAACGAAATGAGAACATACCAAACTATTCAAAGAAATGAGGATAACTAGCTCGCATCGACTCCTCGGTTTCCCAAGTAGCCTCACGTTTCGGGTGATTTTTCCAAAGAATCTTGTTAGATATTAACTTTTCACATACACATCAAACCATAACACAAAGTAGCATATAGATGGAATTCTAGAGAGAGAAAGTTAGAGGTTTAGGGAACTTAGTGAGAGAAAGTGAAAGATATTATTATGAGCTCCAACTCTCTACCTTGGAAGGTAGAGAGTATTTATAGTCTTACATAACTCGCCACACTTTGGGCTGTGGATCGAGAGATGGAAGGTTCCATCTCTCAACCTCGAGTATTATTATAGAAAGTGAAAGAGAG